>BOPP01000033.1:9304757-9333343 GCA_017312745.1 Gryllus bimaculatus | reverse complement strand
GCCCGTCCGCCCGATAACCCGGATAGGGGGCAAACTGCACGCAGAGCCCCGCCGCGGTCGCGCCGGCCTGTTCAAAATTGGAAGCGTCCCGTCACAGTGCGCGCGCGCGCACGCAGACGAAGAGGCGGGGAAGAGAGAGAGAAAGAGAGAGGGAGGGAGAGAGACAAAGAGGGAGAAAGAAGAGAAAGATAGAGAAAGAGAGAGAGAGAAAGAAGAGAGAAGAGAGAGAGACGAAGAGAGAGGGAGGGAGAAAGAGAGAGAGACGAGAAGAGAGGGGAAGGGAGAGAAGAAGGGAGAGAGGGGAGAGAGACAGAAAGAGAAAGAGAGAGAAAGAGAGAGGAGAGGAGAGAGTGAGAGAGAGAAAGAGAGAGGGAGGGAGAGAGGAAAGAGAGAGGGAGGAAAGGGAGGGGGAAGGAAAAGACAGGGAGAGAGGTTATCGTTCGCGTGAGCGAATCGCCGAGATGCCTCTCCAATCTAACTGGCGGCGCGGCGCGGGGAAACCCCGATACGTGGCAGTGCGAAAGAATAGCACTTGAGACGAGGGCTTCGGTGTCGTGGTGCTTCCGCAAAGCGCGCAAGTACTGTTCTGCAACGTTAGTACATTTTTTGAATTATTATAGACTGTTTGCCTATGCCGAACGTACAAGCAATCTTTTCGACCAAAAGTTTGGGAAAGAATTTTTGCACTTTAGGTCAAAAAGGAAGAAGTTCCTAACTGCGGCAAATTCTCGTATGATCTTCATTTGCATTTTTGCACTTCGCTGTCCTCTATGTTTATTAACCATAATTTTGATATCATAATTCTTAAATACAAAAAAAAATAATGTTTGTTTTTTGGTTCGTGCTTAATGCACTTACCGTACCGTTAATCCATTCGATAAACTATGTCAACCTTGCTTGCACTTCCAGAACAATATAGCGCATAGACGATGGAATATGCGCACAATAGTCGCCGCGTTGATGGTGATGTTATAGGCTCATGAGCCCTGATAGGAGATTTAGCACAGGCTCTCTCCCAAAACCGTCGCACACTGAATCGATTATTAAGCGTCCTCATTGCGTATCTGGTCCTGGATTTGAAACATTCTCCCGGGAAAGTCAGATACAGAGAGAAGAGAGAGAGTGAGAGAGAGAGGAAGAGAGACAGAGGAAGTCAGAGACACGGGGAAAGGAGAGAGAGAGAGAAACAGAAAACAAAGATCAGAAAGAAGAGAGACCGCATACAAACACAGAGATAGTGACAGAGAGAGACGGGGAGGAGTGAGACGGTTGAGATAGAAAGACACGGAGAAAGAGAACGGAAACCACATTCACCGAGAACGTCTTTCTCTACTGAAATTTTGCAGAACGTAAAGTAAAACGTGATTAACAATCCCGTGACCAGTAGCATGTGAAGTTGTAATACATGGCAATAGCGAAGTATGCGGGTCCACTAGATATTAAATAACATATAACAAATATCTATATGAAAATTATAAATATAGAATTAAAACCATCAACCAGATGTTGCATCGTAGAAATCATCTCGGGTTAAGCAACACACTTCCGCCACAACTGGGAACGAATGCGATAGAGCATGAGATATTCGCCCGCATGAAGTTGGATTGGTAATGAGCTATTCGCCCGCGTCACCAGCAGAAAAAGCCGCTGACCTTCGAGTCGATTTCGAGTTGGCTCATGCGGAGAGGCCAAAACATATTCGCTGAACTTGTTACGCTGCTGCAAGCGCAGCTGTAATGATTTATTTCTGTTGCATTCCTGCAGTTTAGTGTCAGAATGAAGATACCCGATATAACACTTCACGCTACCGAAGACACGTTACTAAGTAGTTCTCATACCATGCAGGAAGAACCACAATGAATTAGAATTGGTTCGCAATGTGTTAAACACTGGCACGGTCAAAATATTGAAGAGAACGTCTGTTAAATTACACCGGACTCTAAGCAACATCTGTCTCGCGCACGGCCGTACGGTAACGGCTCGGCACGTGTGTGACATTGCATATTCTGCGAGGCAACGCAATCATTTCATTTGTTAAGCCCAAATAAATTGCATCTTTAAGTGGTTATGAATTATCAATGCAAAAATGTGAAACATTTAACTTCGGAACACGTCTTAGTCAATTTCTGATTTATAGTAATGCATTTTTGGTTCAAGATAAAAGATAATATCGTACCATATGGCGGCCTTGTTCACGTTTGCTTTAGTTTGCTTACAGCATTATTCCAGGAGTTATAAACCACTCTCTTTTCTTCACAGCAGATTGTCAGACCTGAAATTATGTCATTGATACTTCCATTAACTGCAACGTCAGCAGATTTGAAAAAAAGTACAATCGTGCAAGTGAATGTTTGTGGTAATTTATAAATTAAATATCAGTTTCTGAGACAAAAAATTTGAGATCGAAGTTTAGCAGATTTTCGATAGGGTGATTTTAATAATAAAAATGCCCGACAGTATTTGCCAGTCATCCGCGGTCTATTCGTTGCTGGCCACTAGTATAATACCGTCATTGGAGTCCACGATCTGAAGGAGTGACAGCTGAAGGAGCAATTGAAAAAATATCGAATCGTAAGGAGATGGCATGAGCGGTGTCGCGCACACGCGATAGAACCACGGACGATAAACAAATCGGTTCGTCTGCCTCTTGTAATGCAGACCTTCGGCTCTTTCTTCGTATTTTCGTCGATAACGAGTTTTGTGACACTTCTTTGCTTTGTGATGTTTTAATCCAAAGACACGAGATTCTCATTACGATACATTGCGATTAACAAGAGCCACCCTCACGTGACATGTACTCCCAAAATGATTGTATATCGCGGATATACATTATATAATTATCTCTACTTCGAAACAGGAGGATCAAAGAGATTTCCGGACAAAGAACTATTTTCAGCCGTGAGTTTCGTCGAAGTATCTTTCGAAAGTAATGAGAAAATAAATTTTAAAATAATTTAAATTGTTTTCGAGTATGATTATATATACACGTTTTAGTTATTACAGTAAATGTAATAAAAATGACAAGTGTATTCTGAATTGATTTTAAAAATTTGTCATTCACTTTACAATTCCTTTATTGAATATTCTAGATAGAGTAACTCTTTCTCACAATGAGAATTTCATATCCTCAAAGATATGGAATATTTTATCCTTAGAAGAAAACCATGAGAGAATAGAAAAGTCAATTATTAAAGTTTTGGTTCCCCGATTGGTAGTTTGTAGGATAAGTAATTAAGATCAACTGAAAATTTTGATAGACGACTTCTCATTTGGAAATGGACTTACCTAACTGCCCTAATTTTAATTCATTTTGTAATGCCAAATGACGATGTAAGTTTATACGTGTAACAGCCTACCAATAGAACGATCAGTACAATTCTACGTTTCTAAGAAAATACATTACACGTTACAAACGGATAAGAAACGGATCAAATTACGTTTTCGTTATGTATCTATTAGCCCATTTATCGTATACTGTACACATCGTTTCCCTCTACATCGCGCAAATATTTACGCTTACTTGTGTGAAGTTTAAGTTCATTTTGTGTTTGAATTTGTTTCATATTACTGTTTAAAATTCGTAATGTGTATTTCAGTGAAATTGTTTTGAATCTTTAAATGAAAATGAGTCCGAAAAAAAATTTTTTTTTTCTAAACTGTGTTTGCGCTACATTTACAGTAAATATTCATCCTTTTTTATAAGTTGTTTCTGCGAAATGGTGAGATTTAATTTTCTGAGAACGGTTAATAACTCTATTGCTTCAACATTCACTCATTAATACATTTTCAAAATCTTATCGGCATTAAAATCGGACATTTGTTTACAACTGATAAACTCTCTTCAACCTGGAAGAGATCCCTAACTTCAATTCTTGGCGTAGTGTCCGGTGCAAAGGTCAATCAAGACAGAACGCGGAACCCGTTCAAAGTCAATGTTAGATGTCTCGAAACTGCTACCGAGAAAATTACTAGTATTTCAATTGATTTTTTCTTTTTCTTTTGCTTTGCCCTTGTTTTTTCCCCCGCGCGCACGAGACAGAGAGGGAGGGGAGAGAGAGAGAGAAAGAGAGAGGGAGGGAGAGAGACAAAGAGGGAGAAAGAAAGAGAAAGATAGAGAAAGAGAGAAAGAGAGAAAGAGAGAGAAAGAGAGAGAGACGAAGAGAGAGGGAGGGAGAAAGAGAGAGAGACGAAGAGAGAGGGAGGGAGGGAGAGAGAAAGGGAGAGAGGGAGAGAGAGACAGAAAGAGAAAGAGAGAGAAAGAGAGAGGGAGGGAGAGAGTGAGAGAGAGAAAGAGAGAGGGAGGGAGAGAGAGAAAGAGAGAGGGAGGAAGGGAGGGAGAGACAGGGAGAGAGGTTATCGTTCGCGCGTGAGCGAGATCGCCCGGAGATGCCTCTCCAATCTAATCTGGCGGCGCGGCGCGGGGAAACCCCGATACGTGCAGTGCGAAGAATAGCACTTGAGACGAGGGCTTCGCGGTCGCTGGTGCTTCCGCAAAGCGCGCAAGTACCTGTTCTGCAACGTTAGTACATTTTTTTTGAATTATTATAGACTGTTGCCTAGCCGAACGTACAGCAATCTTTCGACCAAAAGTTGGGAAAGAATTTTTGCACTTTTAGGTCAAAAAGGAAGAAGTTCCTAACGCGGCAAATTCTCGTATCGACTCTTCATTTGCATTTTTGCACTTCAGCTGCCTCTATGTATTAAACACTAATTTTGTATATCATAATCTCTAATATACAAAAAAAAATAATGTTTGTTTTTGGTTCGTGCTTAATGCACTACGTACCGTTCATCCCATTGCGATAAACTATGTCAACCTTGCTTGCACTTCCAGGAAGCATATAGGCATAGCACGATGGAATACCTGCGCACATAGTCGCGCGTTGATGGTGATGTTATAGGCTCATGACCCTGATAAGGAGATTTACGCCACAGCGCTCTCTCCCAACCCGTCGCACACTGAACTACGATTATTAAGACGTCCTCATTGCGTATTCTGGTCCTGCGATTGTGAACATTCTCCCGGGAAAGTCAGATACAGAGAGAGAGAGACGAGAGAGAGAGGAGGAAGAGCAGACAGAGGAAGCAGAGACACGGGAGAAGGAGAGAGAGAGAGAAACAGAAACAGAAGTCAGAAATGAGAGAGACCGCATACAAACACAGAGATAGTGACAGAGAGAGACGGGGAGGGAGACGGTGAGATAGAAAGACACGGAGAAAGAGAGACGGAACCACATTCACATGAGAACGTCTTTCGTCTACTAAATTTTTGCAGAACGTAAAGTAAACGTGATTAACAATCCCGTGACCAGTAGCATGTGAAGTGTAATACATGGCAATAGCGAAGTATTGCCGGGTCCACTAGATATTAAATAACTATAACAAATATCTATATTGAAAATTATAAATATAGATTAAAACCATCAACCAGATGTTGCATCGTAGAAATCATCGTCGGGTTAGCAACACACTTCCGCCACAACTGGAACGATGCGATAGAGCATGAGATATTCGCCCGCATGAGTTCGATTGGTATGAGCTATTCGCCCGCCGTCACCAGCAGAAAAGCCGCTGACCTTCGAGTGCGATTTCGAGTTGGCTCATGCGGAGAGGCTCAAAACAGTATTCGCTGAACTGCTTCACGCTGTGCAAGCGCACTGTAATGATTATTTTCTGTTGCTTCCTGCAGTTTAGTGTTCCGAATGAAGAACCCGATATAACACTTCACGCTACCGAGACACGTTACTAGTAGTTCTCATACCATGCAGGAAAGAACCACAATGAATTAGTAATTGGTTCGCAATGTGTAAAACACTGGCACGTCAAAAGTATTGAAGAGAACGTCTGTTAAATACACCGGACTCTAAGCAACATCTGCTCCGCGCACGGCGTACGGTAACGGGCTCGGCACGTAGTGTGACATTGGCATATTCTGGAGGCAACGCATCATTCATTTTTTAGCCCAAATAAATTGATCTTTAAGGTGGTTTATGAATTATCAATGAAAATGTGAACATTTACACTTGAACACGTCTTAGCAAATTCTGATTTATATGTAATGCATTTTTGGTTCCAAGATAAAAGATAATATCGTACATATGCGCCTGTTCACGTTTGCGTTTAGTTTGCTTACAGCAATTATTGCCAGGAGTATTAAACCCACCTCTCTTTTCTTCACAGCAGATTGTCATGACTGAAATTATGTCATTGAAACTTCCATTAACTGCAACGTCAGCAGATGAAATAAAAGTACCAATCGCGTGCAAGTGAATGTTTGTGGTATATTTAAATTAAATATCAGTTCTGAGACAAAAAATTGAGATCGAGTTTAGCAGATTTTCGAATAGGGTGAATTTAATAATAATAAAAATGCCCGACAGTATTTGCTAGTCATCCCGCGGTCTATTCGTTGCTGGCCACTAGTAGTAACTACCGTCATTGGAGTTCCCACGATCTGAAGGAGTGACAGCTGAAAGGAGCAATTGAAAAATATCGAATCGTAAGGAGATGGCATCGAGCGGTTGTCGCGCACACGCCGATAGAACCACGGACGATAACAAATCGGTTCGTCTGCCTCTTGTAACTGCAGACCTTCGGCTCTTTCTTCTCCGTATCTTTCGTGATAACGAGTTTTGTGACACTTCTCTGCTTTGTGATGTTTTATCCAAGAGACACGAGAATTCTCATGTAGTACATGCGATTTAACAAGACCACCTCACTTTGACATGTACTCCCAAATGAATTGTAACTATGGCGGATATACATTATATAATTATCTTCTACTTCGAAAACAGGAGGATCAAAGAGATTTCCCCCGGACAAAAGACTATTTTCAGCGTGAGTTTCGTCGAAGTATCTTTCGAAAGTAGATAGAAATAAATTTTAAATACTATTTAAATTGTTTCTCGAGTATGATTATATATACACGTTTTAGTTATACGAGTAAATGAATAAGAAATGACAAGTGTATTCTGAATTGATAATGCTCATTCACTTTTACAATTCCTTTCATTGAATATTCTTAGATAGAGTAGAACTCCTTTTCACAATGAGAATTGTCATATCCTCAAGATATGGAGATTTTTATCCTTAGAAGAAAACCATGAGAGAATGAAAAAGTCTAATTATTAAAGTTTGGTTCACGCGATTGGTAGATTTGTAGGATAAGTTACATTAAGATCATGAAAATTTGATAGACGACTTCTCATTATGGAAATGGACTTACCTACTTGCCCTAATTTTAATTCATTTGTTAATGCCAAATGACGATGTAAGTTATACCGTGTAACAGCCTACAAAAGTAACGATCAGTACAACTTCTACGTTTCTAAGGAAAATACATTAGCACGTACAAACGGATAAGAAACGGTATCAATTACGTTTCGTTTGTAATATATTAGGCCCATTTATCGTATACTGTACACATCGTTTTCCTTCCTACATCCGCGCAAATATTACGCTTACTTGTGTGAAGTTTAAGTTCATTTTGTTGTTTGAATTTGTTTCATATTACTGTTTAAAAGTTCGTAATGTGTAGTTCAGTGAAATTGTTTTGAATCTTGTAATGAAAATGAGTCCGAAAAAAAATTTTTTTTTCTAAAACTGTTTGCGCTACATTTACAGTAAATATTCATCCTTTTCTATAAGTTGTTTCTGCCAAATGGTGAGATTTAATTTTCTGGAACGGTTAATTAACTCTATTGCTTCAACATTCACTCATTAATACCCATTTTCAAAATCCTTATGGCATTAAAATGCGGACATTTGTGCAACTGATAACGTCTCTTCAACGCTGGAGAGGATCCCTGAACTTCAATTCTTGGCGTGTCCGTGGCAAGGTCAATCAAAGCAGAACGCGGAACCCGTCAAAGTCAATTTAGATGTCTCGAAACTGCTACCGAGACAAATTACTAGTATTTCAATCCAGAGATAGGATCGTTTCATTTTAGTTCCATAATAAATACATTGATTTTCCATTTATTATCTACACGACATGGCTGTTTTTCAAATACCTATCTACGGTTCAGTTGAAATAAGTGATTGACTCTTGAAACATGCTATGGTATTTAGTTGTACGATACTACTTCACCTATTACACTTATCAGATAGGCCGGAAAACAGCTGTTAAGCGCTGTTATTAGTTGTCAATGAGTGTGTTGGTTTAATCACTCGGTTTAAAGCGTAGCGTACACGTAATGAATTAAACATTTTTCTGAATATGCAATTTATTATTATATCATTTATATTAAGATTAATCAAGGAAGCAGAAAAAAGAAAAAAATTCAAGAAATCATTTTCACAATTCAAGAATTCAACCTTTCCTGTTCAACGACGAAAATGGGGTGAACTAGTTACAAAATTAATCTTTGAAATAATAGATAACTATGCCACTAGTACGAGTAATAATAGCCATTTACTTGAAGACGAAATAAATAATTTCTTCGGAAACCTTCGTATTTAACTAGTTTCCTAGGTAAAATATAGGGTGAAATGAATGAACCAGTTATGGGGAAGCCAAAGAAAATTCATTTCTCTGGGATAAGTATTTCTGAAATTAAATATTTAAAGAATGCTTCTTATCATGACTACCATTTTCAGGTTGAAGTTGATAGATATATTTTTATATCACCATTTGTAAACTTGTGGGAGGACCTTTCCTTAAAAACTTGAAAAATGCTTGAAATGGAGTGTGAGTGTATATGAATTAACAATATTGTAGATAGGACTATCAAAATTAGATCCCGGATACAAGTCCTTTAAAAAATTACTACTGGTCCATTGCGTTTCAATCGACACTTTAAAAAAGTGGTTTACTATGTTTCCGCTTTTCCATTAACCATACTTCAGCATACGCCTAGGTATCCGAAAACAAATATAAACCGCCGTTCTGGACTGAACAACATCGAGTTTAAATAGAGATTAATACCTCGCATTTAAACTGTACAACGAAACCCACATTACACACATTAGGCCGATTCAGAAATTAATTTACTAATGGAGCGTGCTATCCACGTGATTCACTGATATGTGCCGCCCGTAAGGCAGACGTTCATTTCTGTCAAAGTCATTGAACCATACAGTGCATCAAAAATAAAATAAGCTGTGGGAAATAGATGAGATCTATTAGGACATTCAAAGAGATTGAGAATAGCTGAACACAAACGATCACCTTTTACACTCCTTGGCAGTATTTAAAACATAGCTCATATTTAAACCAGTAACTCTACTATAATACTACGTTACAATTACAATACGAGAAAATACGAGCTGTTGCAGCACCACTTGTTTTCCAAAATACATTATGCTTCACACATACATTCTAATATAATACAGAACTTCAAATCTTCACGATATTCTTCAGAACCATTTCTACGTGAGTTTACTTTAATTTTCTCTTAAAATTATCACTTAATCCGGAACGTTCCCATAACAAAAAGACCTTATCAAGCATAAAGAAACCCTAAAATTGGAATTTCTTTCAGATAGTATGATGATTTTAGATACAACCACCATTCACCATCTTTCGTTTTCACTGATTCTTTTGATTCGTATTCATAATACGTAACTACGTTGCCGACTTTTCCAATTTCAAAACGACGCAAATATGTTACAAGCTCACTTCCCTCCCTCAATAGATAAGTGCAGCCTGTAAACAAGGAATGTTAAACAAATGGATTAGTCACCGAAGTCAATTATCTATATTTGACCAAGGCGTTCATCTGGTGATTATGATGGAAAACGACGAGAATCAGAAGTGACGACGAAAGGAGTATCATTTCTGCTGCTGCATTGTATATTAATTGTGCAGGTAACAGGAGTGGCAGAAAGCACTGGCCAACATTTTGTTTTAATGTTTCCTTCATTTTATAAGTCAAATATTACTAATTTTGTGTCGATTTATTAGCTCTTGTTTCAATTATATCCAACAGATGGAAATATTTTATTTTAACAGTTTAAGAGAGAACTGACATTCGCAGGTTTAGCTCATTGGTCATCGTGATCTCGATCGGGCAAGACTATAATGTGCATTTTCCTCGCAATGTCCCAGTATATGTTGCTGTGTGACTTCGATAAAACGCATTTCTCAGGTTGAGAAGACCGGCGTAGGGCAGGGCTTCGTGCTGATCACACGTACCCTTGTGGGTGATCTGGGCTGTCCGGGTGACGCCGCGTCGAAGGCTGAGTTGCCGACGTTTCGACCATCCTTGTCGTGGTCATTCCTCAGGGCTGGTATGCCCTGCTACGATTCACACGTACCCTTGCATCCCGACGGGGCGCTGCTGGTTGGTCCTGCCCGTTCGCGACTATCCGCGCTAAGCACAGACAGAAGAGAAAGCAATACATTTTAATAAATATCACGCCAACAACCACACTTTCAAATTTTAAATTTAGTTAGTGAAGATTCTTAATTTGTTGAAAAAATACCAAAATTGTTGGTTCAAGACAATATTTATACTTCATGAGACCTCGTCTTTTGCTTCCCCTCTTGTGAGTTCCGAGCATTCTCTACATAACAGACCGCAGTAATCCGTAATCGTTGCTTAATTCCAACGACCATGATATATTTGTTCCATTAGAGAAATATCCTGATGAAATTTTCAATTTTCATCACTGTTTTCAATTTTTATCACTGACTGCTCCACAACTAGGAAGAAAAAACCGTAGGTGGGAATGCAGAAAATAGATTTTAAGGGAGATGTTGCATACGAGTTCATGATGTTTTTGCAGTCATACTGCCACCAACTGAGTGTAGTTATAATCTCTGTTGTTGTCTAAAAATCCATGAACTCCCTTGAATACTTCCCAAATTTCCTCTTCTCTTTCCTCCAAAATTCCGTCAAATATAGGATCCTTTACGTGTTGTCTAATTTGTGGTCTAATAAAAATACCTTCCTTAATCTTTGCATCACGTAATACAGAAATATTTTCACTATTTAAATGTCAGTCCATCTTGGTTCCCAGCTTTGACATTTTTCATCAGCTTTTCACCTGAAGCCCAGATTTATGGGTAGGTTTGGAAGAAAGATATCTTTTGGGCTTACAAGATGTTCAGCAACGCCATTTTCTCACTAGAGTTACGATTTCTTGCAGACCAGTCTGCTTGAATATAATTTGATTTACTGTCTCTGTTGTCACATACAGTAGTGCTCAAAGAAACCGCATCATCTATAGAAAATGGGTTTTCTATATTTTCTAACCCAATCTGCTCTCAAAAATTTTAAACAATTATTAGTAAAAATTGGTAATCATATATTCTATGTGTATTATATGACGTTTCTGATTCCTTTACCTTCAGAACTCGCTTGATTTTTGCAAATCAAGTGGTGTATTTTTAGGGTTTTATTGCAAATTAGAACTGTGAGAAAGGTGATGCTGTTTTTTAACATTCCTATGCATAAAAAACAGCCGTATTTAGTATACCCCAGTTGCAATTCTAAGCAATGACTTTTCAGAGCGTCACAGATTTTTCCACTCGTGTTAAGCATATACGAGTAACAAGAGTTGCCACATAGGGAGTCCGGTCCCCTTCCTTGCTGATACGCAGACTTCACAAGAGATGTGATATTGCGTTTCTGGGACGAAAATGTTATTTCAATACAGAGGTAGCAAAAATATTCACTGAATTTACATATCCACGTGCCATTTTGATTTAACAAATTATACCCTTCAAAAGCACTCCAAAATCAGAAGTCAAGCTTTAATTATAGAGAAACAATTTGAAATTTTCAATCATGGCAAAAGTAATTTTGTTTATAATCCACAAACAGCCAGAGAACGTTATGTTTTGTCAGCTGACAAGAGTGACCACTCTTAAAACAAAATATATCACAAATTGAAAATGTAAACTCTAAAAACTGTCATATATCTGTATCTCCAAAACTAATATGTCCTTTTTATGATGGTGAGCTAATATGTCATTTTTATGATGATTTCTGAATTCAGATGTTAAGCCACATAAGAATAAGGAATTTTTCAGCCCGAAATATTTTCCTTTGTAGGCAGTGTAATAGAATAATATTATCACTGTAAAGAATGACATTACGCATTCTGTTCGTATACTCACCACAAATTCTGTGTAGAGAACAACGATGGTGTCGAGTGCAAGACATTATTTTCGTGCAGGAGGGGAGAGAAAGGCACTGATAAAGACAGAGGAACGAGAGCGCGGCGGGAAAGGTGAATACAGTTGCCATTGGAGGAGAAATTACTGCTTCTTTGAAAGCGTCAGGACGAAAAAAAGAGAGGGGTGAAACAGGCGGGACGTTGTGACATGAAGTGATAAAGGTTGTGAAGGCACTGAGCGAGGGTAAGAGAAAGGTCTGCGATGAGATTTTAAAGTATTGACTCTTTAAATTTAAACGTGAAAAAAATTGTGGCAATAAAAAGTACGTACGTCTTCCATCGGGAGATGAATCAATGCTGTTGTCCAGCGACTAGTAAAACAAGCTCAAGTCCAAATGACACCTGAGATCATTTAATCATCTTAGTAATATTTTTCTGTTAAGTTGTGGTGGCACACCTGCGTTCTGACAGTCATGCTCACCTGTAAGAAATTAAAATAACCAAAGTCATGGCTGTCTTTAAAAACAGAAATATTTCTCTGGAATAAACGGACCCAGATGTAGAACATAACAGAAACGAAAAAAAGCTACAATCCAAGGCTCTGGGAGAGGCAACACAAAAATTTTCAAAGATTTTTTACAAAGTTTGGCAGATTCTTCTATTTTAATTTGCATAGGTCTTAAGCCTGTGAGAATATAAAGGTGCAGCAATTGATGTAGATCGGAAATATATGTAAATAAGTATCTGTACGCAGGTACATTTGGTATTGTAATATTTTCCATCCAAATCGATGATGCAGCGTATAAAACCAAGAACAAAGTAGCTAAAGTAGGCAACAGAGCAGAGGCAACACGGCGACAGAAGGCTAGTTTGCTGCTACCTTTCATGAAAAACTATAAAGCCAATACACGTGATATCTTAAATGTTAAACTCCACTTCAAAAGATGTAGTAAAACATTTCTATGGAATGTATTAGTGAGAACCGTATAAAGAGAATTTATGGGGAATCTGTCGCATATATTTACGTTTATATTATCATATTATTATCATTTTTTCAGTATTAGAAACTAAATTATTGTAGTTTTACTTCTGGGTTACCTAGTAAGTAACGTTTGAGAGCATTTTATATACCTCTGGCTTTGAGTAAAATTTATAAAGTTGTGATAAGTCTGCACAGTTGATTGATTTATTAATTACTTGATTGGTGTTTCCGTACGCGTCAACAAGTCATTAGTGCCGAAAGTGTAGTGCATGGTTTTTATCGCAGGAGGTTGCAGTGGTCTTCCCTCACTGGATGGCGAAGTCCGGAGCCAACCTACACGCTTGCTAGCGGGTTTTTTTAACCAGGTATCTCCCACAAGAAGAGCGGAGCACCACCTCAGCCGCAACAAGCCCAAAGCTCCTGACTGCTTTCCGGGCATGTGGGGTAGTGTAAAGCATGCAAGTGTAAATGTAAGAAAGAGATGAGGATAAGACAAGGAAGGGGAAGGAAATGTAGCGCGCGTTCAGTCACGCGATTTGTAAAGATTACGCATGGTCTTGATCGAAGAAACCACGGAAAACTACCGATAAGAGCAACCGGCGCTTAGAATTCTCCCCCAGACTACATCTGAATTCGGTCAAGCTTTGTAGCTAGTGTCGAAAATCCTGCCACTGTCAGGCGTGCAACCCTAGGTTCTCTCTCTTAGAGACACCGCAGTGACTTGATCAATTGTGAATCACCTAAGCCGGTTGCATATGGGAACCCCCGCGCACCACGTGTGCCCTATTCTTACACACTCGCTTCGCGCAAGAAGAGCGGGACGCGAAACGAGGCTACGACAGCAACAACAACGACATGACCGAGCGGAAGGGGGCGCGGCGAGGCGAGGCTCGGCAAGGCAGCGGCAGCAGGATCGCACTGGATTCGAGAGCTCCGGGAAACGGCCAAACCATGCGGGGGCGGCGGCCGCGTTGGTGTGGCGGGCGGGAGCCACGCCACGGAAAGGGGGCGAAACTTACAGGCGCCGGCCGCGCGCGCGCGCATTTGCCTAACGACGTCCAAGGCTCGACGCGCCGCGTCGCGCAACCTAATTGCGTGTGACGCGCTGCACGCACGCGCCCGCGCGCCAGCCGGTGCTCCGGCCGTCGCCGCGCGCCAGCTGTGCGGACCCCATCCGACCGCCGCTCAACTTGTTTTGGGAAAAACAATCCCTACCCCCCTACCCCTCCGACCCCCTCCCACGTATTCGCCCCCCGGCTCTCCGCCGCGGTCTCGGAGGTCAGTGTCGGCGCGCCGGATCAACTGTGCGGATTCGCGGTGAGCGAGGGGGCGAGTGGAGGCGGGGCGAGGCGGGGGCAGCAGGCGAGGCGGGGCGAATGAGGCGGGCGGCGGCGGGCCTTGCCGTGCGCCGCCGCCACAAAGACGCCTCGGCAAATGCTCGCGTGCGCCTTGTTCACCCGCAATTGTGCTGTGTTGGTGCGTTCGTGTGTGTGGTGTGTGTGGTGGTGTGTGTGTGTGTGTTGTGCCGCGTTGATGGAGGTCGCGCACACTTTCATTGTCAGTCGCATTCAGAACGCATGCATTTCGTTTGCATGCGTGTTGTGGTGTGTGGTATGAAAACTGTGGGTGTTATGCAAGAATACGCGAGCGAAAAATGTTTTTACAGATGAGGCGAATTCTGACCGTACATTACCAGTTTGAGTCACAAATTTGGTGGGACGATATTCGTGGCTGCTGTGCAATGTACTACTATAACATCGTGGGCGATTAATTTTTAATCAATTCCGTTAAAAACAGGGTGATGCGAGAGACAAAAACAACAAGAAAAAAATATAGAAACCAGCAATGAGAAATGAAGTGGAAAAAAACTCAGGCACTTCACAAATGTCATTGACAGTGGATAATTGGCTATTTTGTAAGCGGAAGGAAACAGTGATGAAAGAAAACGTGCAGGTTCACTTTGCATTTTAACAGGTTCCTACTCGGTGGTAGAATCACGGTGTCACGCCCTCCATCAAATACCAGATTAAATATCTTTGTGCTGATTAATAGCAAAATAAACACTATTTTGAACTTCCGAGACCGCTCAGGCACTTATTTTCTTTAAAATTTAAACTAATGAAAGTAAACTCAACCACGTATAAAGTCATTCCACTTCCGCCGGCCAATGGGCGACGAGAGCAGCCATATGTTAAAAAATTACCTCAAATAGGCCAGATTACCATTTGTATAATAACTTATAGTGACTGTTAAGGTGGGGGAAGGAGAATACGTGCAAAGCGTGGGTGGCTCCGATTCTCATCTTGGCCACGTTACCGCTTGCAGCGTCCCCTGTAGTAAGAAACGTACGAATAAACAGTAATCACGAGAGTAATTCGTGGGAGAGCGCGACACTATACTCGAAATGTGAATGACCGGCATGAGGGTCTTTCCTCGCCGGTGCGGCCGGGTGCGCAAATGCTCAGATGCGGCGCGAGACTACTCTTGGTAGTACCTCATCCCTCTTCTTCCTCCGCTTTAGTTATGTTTTGGGTATTCCATTTTTCCGATTACAAATCCGTATCATGACACGACGATTTTCATTTTTTATTAATTTATATTATTATAGTAATAATAAACAGAATTTATGACCTTCTAATCCTTACAACTTTTTTAAATATTTTTGAAGTCATTTATATAAACATTAGAAATCAAATGTCCTTAAATCTTTACAGGTTTTTTTAAAGTAAGCATTTTTATAACCTTGTTATGAGATAGGAACATTTAATTGTTTGTATATTTATTTTTCACAATCTATTTACATAATGGTTGTAAAAACCTATACTTATTGTTTTTCTCATGTCGCTCATTTTTGCATGTCTATTCTTAAGTGGAACGGACCAACATTAATTTTTGAAGACTATTTTGAAAAAGTAAAAAGGAAACAGCCATTTTCACGAGGAACGCAGTACAGGAAAAATTACGTACTTATCGACTATTTCACATGTGAAAGTATGATCCTTCGCGAAAATGAAATATACTTTTATCACACAATGTCAGGAACACAATACATAATGTCACACTCACAAAGAAGCGTATGCTAATCATAACTCGATATGCATTTGACCTTGCTTTTCCGGTGCGGTGGAAGACATGATGCAACAATTAGTATACATTTCAGAAGAGACATGTCTACGAATAACTGGAATCACCATCGATTCGTGAGGTGTAATTTACGTACCTTAAAAGGTTCAAAAAATATAAAACTTCTACACATACACCTTCTTCATGCTTGTACTTGATTTAAAAAGTATTAATACAATATAGATTAAAGACTAATTTTATTCAGCATTCATATTGTGACCAGCTCATTTTATTAATACAAATAGTAATACAATATCTTTTTAATATTATGTTGATTCGTTTTAATGTATGCAGAGGAGTGAAGTCAATACGTACAGGTTGTAATGGCGACAGGAGTAAATAAACAAGTCCTGGAAGGACGGACGTTCACATTATAACGGCATTCTGGAAGAGGGAAGCAATGGCCCTTGTAAAAAAGAAAGATATTTGTACGATGCGTAATACTGCTTAGAGAAACGGGTTCTGTCTCCTGTAACTGCTGACCACCGAGCCGTCATCATCGAATTTGGTTCGTTGCGGTTTTCATTAGATGAGACGCGTGGTGGGTGACAATGCAATTTTTAGGTATGACATTACGTACAATGTAAAAGGCATGAAATTATAATGATTAATTTTAGAATTGCAATAGTGAGCATTTGAATAATGTTCATGTGATTTATTTGTCAATTGAATTACAAAACGGACGGTATCTGCGAACGCTATTGGAATAGGGAAGAAGAAGGTTTTTCATTCCTTGAACAATTATTTGAATATTAGGAAGGTTTCGGCCAGGCGCCCATTCTAGGCGATGTACGGGGATGTTTTACGTACGCGTGACAATTTTAATAGTTATTCGACGAACCAGGAGGACATTGGCAAACTTGCGGTTGACATTTCTAAGTTAGTAATTGACATCGGGTTACATCACGTTAGGCAGGGCGAAAGAATATACATCAACGCAGCGACCGAAGAGAGAGGAGTGGACATTGGACATTCTTCATCTGGAATTCAGCCGGGAAGTCTTGGAATGCGCGCGAAGATATTAAGTAAACCACGAACATTTAATTTGATTTGTGCTGGAAGGACAATTATCAAAACAATAATTAAGTAATATCTCACTAAGAAATGTTAATGTTCGAATTATGAATAAATATTTTATTTATTATTTGAAAACCAGTCTAATAATTTGTAGTTAATTCTCAAAAATTAAAGAATTATTTAAACTAATAGAACCTCCAGAAATCGCAGGCCTATATAGATAGCCCGTCTGCATGCGATAAGGTAAGATATAGTACGTCGTATGTCAATCCCCACGAGTAAGAAAATATTAAAAGTAATGTTAATAAAATATTTTATTATAAAATAAGGATGCGATCAGAGCAAAGCAACAGAATTACATGAATAGAAATAGAAATATTAACATTGATAACAAAGGTTTCAATTATATGGAAAGATTAAATGAATGAATATTTGTCGGAATTATAGATTCAGCTGTCCAATGTGGGACCGAATGTATTATAAATAATCTTAGAACTTACCACTTTCATTTCAATATGTTCATCATTTGCAGGATATTTAATTTTGACCGAAATGGAAGTGGTAATCAAAAGCATTACTGGAGCAAAAGACACAAAACAATTCAAAATTGATTCACTCTACAGGCTGCGAGTATTGAGCCGAGGACAATATCTTGATATATCTATAATATTATTCCCTGTGTACCGGAGATTATATCGAAATGTGTGAACAACTGAAGCAAGGTAGAAACGAAAGGATTTTCGCATATTATTACTTATGGTTAGAGGATATGCTGGTAAAAGATTGCTTTCGATAGATCGCCTCCATAAGCAACAAAAAATTGAAAATCGAGCGGGTCAATTCAAAATGTCTGTTGTGTGATGCTAGTATATCGATATCTGAAGGGAGAATTTGATAGTTTTTGCAGCGTGCAATTCGGTATCGCAGTGCCAGTGATGGTCAGAGAGGGGCGGTAATCGCTCGACACCTTTCTGCAAAAAGTCGGTGCCGCGCTCGTGTCCGGTCAATCGCACGCTTTGGAAATCGCGATCTGCGGAGGCAGAATAAATAAAATTCCCTGTCCGCGAGGTGCGCTATGTACGTTCAAAAATGGTCATTATGGGACAGCTAAAGGAGCTCGATTGTTAATCTAATCTCAGGTTCAACTAAATTCACCATCAATTACGAAAATAAACCAAAGACACTTATTTATTAGAAAGAACAAATGACATTGTTCAAAATTATTTTGAAGAAACCAATGTTTCAACCATATAAAATAAGATTTAAGAAACGACCGACAGACGACGATAAACTTGAAGAGATGAGTATAGGTGTTGTGGTGTGATATCTTTGGCATTTTTCATAAAATAATTAAAGACGTTGCCATTGCCAACAAAATTGTTGGCAATGACAACGTCTTTAATTATTTTTTGAAGAGATGAGACCGAGAAAGGAGAAATGAACGGAGATCGGAAGGTGCCCGTTCGGGCGTGCCGCACGTACGCACTTCTGGGATCACAGTGGTCCTCTTCGACACATACGTTGCTGGATTCCGAGAACGCAGTGTGTCTGAACGACTGTCACAAAGGACAATACCAGAGGAACTAAACTAGGTTTCTTCATGGAACGTGTCCACCCGTAGCAATAATCGCAGATAGCACGAAAGTTCACCTGGTGCTCCTTTCAGCTTCTCCCGAAACTCGCTTCGCGACGCCTAGACGACCACGTTTGGAACCTGTTACTCATTATAAACAAAAGTTTTCAATGAAAAACAACTTATATTTAGTGCGAAAGAAACTTAATTGTGTTTCGCTAATCATTATAAGGAATTATTAATGTCGGTGTTTGATTGCCTCCGGTCATTTTAACGGGTTACCTTTAGTCATCCAAAAAAGATGTTAGAAACGAAAATACTTTCATACAGAAACCAAACCTTGGGGGAACATTCATACAATAAAAATTGAATAAAGACAGACGAAGAAAACTTTTTTAAATTTTCCTAAATTATTGTCTACTGAAGTACGGCAAAAAACAGGATAAAAATAAAAATTAAAAAATAAATAGGATCTACACTTTACATAAATAATTGTCATTTATATTTAAGTATTTCTGAAATGTAAGTTCACTAACACTGTGTGATGGTGGTTTGGGTGATCTACATTTGATTAGAAAAATGAATTTCTAAAAATACTTTTCGCGAAACGGATTATTTTTAGTCAATTTTTATTGACACTTGTAAAGATAGATTCACATTCAATTTCTTTTTTAACTGTTGTGGTCACACTACTTCTCAATACCCGTGAATATCACAACATTGAATCGAATACAAGTAGATAGAATTTGGAGGTGACAATTTTTTTCTTGTCTTACGTTCACTTTTCCTACTTTACGAGATAGATAAGTTACATTTCTTCTACTGCACAGTACATACTTAAATTAGTAACGTCGACCTTCCATTTCGAACTAATATTGGTAAGTTTTGTTTTGACTGAATGAGCCACAAAGTCCATATTCTATTCGTTATACGTTCTTCATTTTATTTATACTGCTATTTAAACACAGTGGCACTTTAAGGACATCAGCTGGACAGAGTGGGGGACACAGCCATTCATCGAAAAGCTTTGTTGTGACGTTTGTTTTGGAGCTCCTGATTGGATCGCAATGTATCCCTCTCCTTCCAGCTCGTGATATTGAAGTGTCACATGTTTACATCGGAGTACAAGTGCCCAAATCCGATTATCGATAAGTGATGGGCATTGTGATGGGTACAGTGAATTGTCTTACTTGTAGCACTGACAAGTGCATTTTGAATGGGTGAGGAAAAACTATCTCAGACTGAATTCCCATCATACCTGAACGCCGATTTACAAATTTTATGAACTTCGTAATAGATAGGTTTTTCTACCCCATCGGAAAAGGTGGCTCAGTGCAACAACTGTGTCACTGCTTGTGCCTTTGACCGGGAAGTCTTAAAGTTCGAGTACTGATAGCGGCAAGATTTTCGACACTAGCTTGTCAGCTAGATCATATTCAGACAGTGTGTAGAAAAATTCTAGCGGCCGGTTGCTTTGATCGGTAATTTTCCGTGGTTTCTCCGATCAACACCAGGCGAATGCCGTAGCAGTACCCTAACAAACGGACCATGGACCGTGCGCGATTATTCTTTCTTCTTCCTTGTCCTATCCTCATTCCTTACACTCACGTACACACGCTTACACTTACATGCAGGACATTACTTTAAATGCCAGGAGACCGTCGAAAGCTTAGGGCTTGTCCAGGTAGGAACGGGTCCAGGCTGGTGGGAGATACCTGGTAGGGGAAAATCCCTGCAAGCCGACGTACGTCGGTGTCGGATCTCGTCATCCAGCGTGGGAAGATCACCGCCATCTCCCGCGATGAAAACATCCACTACGCTTACGGGACTAATGACCTTAGCCCTATCAAAATCAATCAATCAATATTTTCCCACCAAGTGACAGTTCGGAGGTGCCTCATCATGCCACACTCGTCAATCGATCCAGCGGAAGCAAGAGAGGTGGCCGCCGCCGCTGTCTGCCCTTTGTGGGTCAACCCCCCCCACCCCTTACAAACTCGGAATTCCATCAGCACCACCTCACACGAACGCCACCGCCCATTCAACCACAGCCCGGACGAGCGTGTCCCTCCCACTGGCGTTTATCGGAGAGGTCACGCGCCCATTTTCCTTCTTCTGGGGAAACGCACGCGCCGTTCACCGCTCGATGAAAGAGGTCAACCTGACGGCCGGCGGCGGGGCCGGAAGAGAAGGGCGCGCCCCAGCGCCGCCAGAACCGGAATATCGGGTGCGCGCCGCCCGGCGCCCAATTTACCATAAATCCTGGAGACTTTGTTAATGAGCCTGCCTATAAGGTACCTACTCATTTTTCGGCGCACGGACCTTCGACGGTCTGTTCGCCAGAACGAAAAGGTTTTGATTACCGTGCGCGTTCGGCCTCTGTAGATGTTGTAACAAAAAAACAACTGCTAGAGATGCTGATGAAAGTGTTGATTCAGATCGCCTGGCTGCAAATTATAGGATGTGTTTGAGAAGGTGTTACGTACGGGTAAGAAGGAGGGAATTAATTGTATTTCGAGACGAACAAGAATTGGAGTGGAGCGATGTCTCGTTATTTACGTCGAAAGGACTCTATCAGAAGGAAGCCTCGACAAATGATTGAGGATCCTAGATGTGGACCTCTCTTCGGATTCTCAGTTGATGAGACCCTTTGGAGTTGCATGTCGACGACTTTATAGCCTTCGGGTTGCATTGAAAATTACCTACAATTTGGAGCCTACATTTCTCCGGTCAGAAGTAATTGATCCGTTGCTTTTCAGAACGTAGTTATTATACATCATGAAGACACAGCACGACGTGAAAGGAAGCACTTGTAAGAACAGACAACTGATACTGACCTACGTTACTACAACACAAATCAAACTAGAAATTTATTTTGAAAAAATTAAAGAACTTTAAGCACATGTAAAATAAATAAAACATATAAAGGGTTGGAAAGAAAGGAAAACAAGATTGATAGACAATCACGTTGAAAAGGAAACAGACAGGCAGTGAGATATTCACCAAAAGTCCGAAAGAGACAAGTTGATAAACTGGCAAACAAGGAGAGTCCACATTTTAAGTACGGAGATGTGCAGGTGTTCAAATAGTAGTATCCAGTGGATTTGATCCACCGATACAATACAAAGGATAGGAACCAATCATCATCGATCGAATAATTCATTAATTAATGATTCCGTGCGCGCCAACGGCTGAGGTCATTAGTCCCGTAAGCGTAGTGCATGAGGTGGAGGTTATCTTCCTCTGCTGGATGGTGAGATCCGGCCGACTTACCGTCGGTTAGCGGTGTTTTCCCTCAACCAGGTATTTCCCTCCAGCAGAGCACGGCCCCAGCTGGAACAAGCTCAATGCTCCCGACAGATTTCCCGCCATGTGTGGTAGTGTAGTACGTGTAAGTGTAGAAATGTGTAAGAAGGAGAGCTAATATGAAAAACAAGACGAAGAACCCAGTCCGAGTCCCATTTTTCAGCTCTGGCATTCGCCTGGCGTTGGTCGGAGGAGCCACTGAAAAATCACCGATCAGAGCAGCCGGCAGCTCGAATTACCCTCCAGACAGCCGCTGAATTCCACCTAGCTGTCAAGCTGGCATCGATAACCCATCCACCGTCGGGACTCGAACCCTAGGACACCGTCGGGACACGCAGGCACCGCAGTGCCGTCAGCTGATCTCCAGTGCCTCCTAAGTCGGCGGTAAATTCGCTATCTCGATTCGACTTCTGGAAGTTTCGTCTGGAACCAGTCTGGCCAGCGCGCCCTCCCCCACGCGTCGTCGCGGGTCCTGCTCAATTGGCTATCGCTCAGACGTTCACCTTCACGCTGCACCGCGGCCACTTCCGACAAGCGGGAAATTGCAGCTCGTTTCCGCGGTCCTTCGCAAGCCGCGCCAAACCGCGCCGCGCTCCCACAGCACTTAGTGGCTGCCGCCCGCGCCGCCGATGGGGGAAACTGCATCGGGCCCCGAATGCATCCCTCATGCCCCGCCTACGGCCGGCGGACACGGCCAATTTCCGGCTTCCGGCTTCTGAATTTGGGAGGAACGTGGGGAAGTGGCGTGACGGCAAAGGGCTTTTTGCGCAATTCATTTTTTTTAATTTTTTTTATTTTGCAATAATACCTCAAATGTATGGTTTTCTATCCACTAATTACATTGAACATATTAAAAGGTCTTTGAACACATTACCACTACTCATTATCACATGTGTTGTAGTGAAGTGTATGTAAATGTATGTGTAAGTAAGGGACAAGGAATTTAAAGGAAACATCGCGCCGTTTGTTAGGGTACTGCTCTGCCATTCGCCATTCGACCTAGCTCTGTTGCTAGTGTCGATAACCCTGCCAACGTCGGGATTCGAACCTAGGACTTCCCGGTCAGAGGCGCAACAGTGACATCTGGTGATGCTCTGAGCCGCCTCTCCCGGTGTATTTTGTATTTTTCAATTATAAAATGTTACCTTCTTTGATTAAGAAAGAGCGACGTTGTTGGAACTACTGAGTAGTTGACAATTCCAACTACTGTGGGCGGTATATTTTTTGTCTTGAAAATATATTTCTGAGATCGCAAAATAAAAATAACCACTGAGGGACTTAAGAGATTATCCATACTTCATGAATCCATCTCAACGAAGGAAATTTGCGGAATGCCGGGTACATGACAGTCTTGAAGACATCCTATGTAGAGAAAATTTAAGAATTTTCGGCTATACGTATCATCTTCTTGATAACACTAACACACACACACACACAAACAGAAGGAAAAATCCAAACATATTGGTGGCACTCAAACTCCATGATTTTTAGTCAGATGAGCTGTGTCGGTTTTCGTTTGAGCTATCTTGTCCTCTCGGCTCAGTTATTTAATTACTTTCAATTGTACTATTCAACTCTAAAACTTCAATTTCTTGCGTTTCTAACTGTAGCTTTGCGCGAAGCTCTTATATGGGGTTAATTACTCAATGACAGATTTATAACATAGAAACCACTGCTTTGTGGGGTAGGGCAATAAAACGGTAATGTTTGAAAGCGGAAGAACAGGTACAGAAATATTCAGTTGCAGGAAAAGACACGAAAATTCTTAAATTTCCTATGTATAGGATGTCTTTAAGACTTTCGTGTACCCGGCATTCCGTAAATTTCCTTCGTTGAGATGGATTCATGAAGTACGGATGTATTTTATATTTAATATCTATTTTATTAAAAGCTCGCATAAGAGGCAAAATATGCAATCGCATAAGAGGCAAAATATTTGAAGGGGTACACGGAAATAAACTTCTTAAATGAAATCTGTATCTAGGATCTAGCAAGTTGGTGAAAGATTACCCATAATCGCAAACAAATGGAAGTACAGATTTTCCCCTTTGGTGCGGTAAATTAATTTTTTTGTAGCGCTTATATCACTATGGCTGTACACGCACCAGTTGCCCTATCTCAATGGGCTCTGCTTGCGTACAGTCTCGCTGAATTTCCATAGGAAAGGTAGAAAAACACTCTCGCCCTAAGAAGAGCATAGCCCAGAGTTGAGCAGTATCAAAAATACATGTATTTAAAATACGTATTTTCGATACTTTTGTAATTTGAATCTGTATTAAAAATACTTTCTGACAGTATATTGTATTTTCAAAATACGAAAATACTGTTTTTTAATCCACCGTTGAAATTGGAATTTGAAGACACACTCAAACCTGGATAAAACAAACGTTGATAACACGAATTTTTGACATTTTGAAGCAATTTTTATTCCCTACAGCAGTATTTAGAAGAAACTTTTTGATAAGGTAATGGGAAGGATCAAGGTAATGGGAAGTGGACAAGCAATCTGGGAGTGTAGATGAACACACGATACCTTGACCCGAGCGCTATAAGCGTGTTCATCGTACATTCAGTGAAATGTAGGAAGTCTGTGGCTATTTTCAAAGGAAGCATTTCACCAGTGAGGCTTTCCCGCATTTTAGTTCGCATTTTCGACGTTCAATCCGCAAGCCGCATCGACCCATGTTGTTGACTAAAAAATCCTAATTTTTACAATTTATGAAAATTATGATCTTTGTAGTTGACAATTTGTTGGGTCTTGCACTTACGTAGCGTCGAGACGGACTAGACCGCCGACACATTCGGCTCTCCAGGTACTCCATGTGCAGAATCATCAGTTGGATGTCTTGTGATTAAAACAAAGAAAGCGACACGCATAGTAATAGTATTAGAAGGAGACTCAGTGTCACATGGCTAGCGATGTGGTGATGCGTACTCACGCTGGCATTAGGCTGGGGTTGTATCTCTCTCTTTCTTAATATTATGCGTAGGTAGCCTATTTCAGCCGTTAAGCTGACGCTGATTACTTTCCCTCTCCATCTCATTATGAAGATTTCACAATCTCTCCTTTGCCTTGTAATTTATAATTATAAAATAATGACTTGTCAATAAATCACTTAATTGGAATTGCGTGTGTTGTATTCTCCTGAATTAGGTCCCGCAGGTTACTAATCTCGGTTTTTGATAGAGATAGTGATTTCTGTGAATGGTTGCGTTTCGGAGGGTGTAAGTGCGAAGATTAGAAAAAATACAAACAATCATGCGTAACCTTGATGAATCGAAACTAAAGATGAAAAGAAAAATGGAGTTATTAGATGTTTCGACGTATCAAATTTCGTGTTATCCAGAAGAATATACGGCTTGGTGTAGTTTTAGAGGACCAAGATTATGGCTGCATGCTACGACTTACAAATCTGATTGGGCATCAACTTTCTCGACGCATACTTTCAAGATTTCCAAAAAATAAATTTCATCCCCCCTAAATCACATAATATTTATTACCTCCCTCTCTCGTTCCACTAAAATTTCTTCAAATATCTAATTACATTTTTTTACTTAATAGAATTTATATCTTCAACGATATATTGTCAATATCCCTACTTCAGGTTCACTGTGAGACCGAATCTTTAGTGATGTCATTTTGTAATGTTAAAAACTCAGAAAGACGTTCTTGTCGAAGAGGCAGAACTTTCTTTTAATGCTTTATTCCTCTTTCGTGTCAGAGGCCTTTCAGAGCGCACTGCCGTGTCTTGAGGGTGACCTTTGGCTGGTTTCGTGACGAGACTGAACGGATGCTGGGGAGGCGCCGAACCGCAATCTGGTAAACATCTTCGCCTCGCGGACGGGAAATGAAGTAATAGGAAATGCAGAGAAGTGAAGTAAGTACTGAGTGCATTACGTAAATAATACTGCGTTGATAAGGCAGCTTCCTCACGACCAAATGACGCCCGTCGGCTCTATTCTTGTAGCCTCGAGATGATTGGTCAAGAGATGAAGTCACTAGTTGCTTAAGCTCGCACAATGGCCCGCAAACCCCACCTTCGCAGTCTCAGGCTCATTCTCAATCAAAGGCTCATCCTCAGTCTCACTCTTCAGTCTCAGTCTCACTCTTGAGTCTCAGTCTCACTCTTGAGTCTCAGTCTCACTCTTGAGTCTCAGTCTCATTCTTGAGTCTCAGTCTCATTCTTGAGTCTCAATCTCATTCTTGAGTCTCAATCTCATTCTTGAGTCTCAATCTCATTCTTGAGTCTCAGTCTCATTCTTGAGTCTCAGTCTCATTCTTGAGTCTCAGTCTCTCTTCACTCTAGTTCCATTCGTCAGTCTTAGGCCCATTCTTAAGTCTCAGTCCCACTCTTCAGCCTCAGTCTCATTCTTCAATCTCCAGACTTTCGATCGGTGCCGTGTGAAATAAGTGAAAAGTCTACAGAGTGGAAAGAGAGTTACTATTGTGCATTTGAAATTATACGAGTACTTGCCGTGATTTCTGTGAATGGTTGCGTTTCGGAGAGTGCAAGTGCGAAAATTAGAAAAAAGTAAAAATCATACCCCAAAATGATCATTCGTATTATTTTTATCGTCAGCATTCCCGTACAACCACAGTTCGCCCAACTTACAACGATGAATAATATATCAATGTGTGGGATTTTTTTACCGACATCAATTACAGCACACTGACTTTACGTTAAATCCCACTGTTTTCACGAATACACAAATTCAAAGAAAATATAGGCAAATTAAACATGTATAGTTTGCGCAGTCTCCCGTTAATGTCAGCGTTAAGTGAAAAGAACACCAGGCCGTTTCAGCTCAGCCCTAGAGAGCGCGGGCGGCAGCGAAAGCACGACAGCAGGTGCACTCTCTGTGTTCCCTGCACAAGCGATGGATCGAGCATGCAAAACTTTCTCGTAAAATTGGTTTAAAAAATTAATTGATGGAAATAGACCGAACGAATTGACCACTGCACCGTTCTGTTCACAGCTTACCTCAAAGCCGTGCCGGCGCTAGGTGTAGGCATACCGAGCAAATCGTCCGGGTTCTGCCAAGTCAAGGGCCCGATGATGGGGCTGATGGGAAAATAATTAGTCCAAAATTGAAAAAGAAATTACAACACGAGAAAATCGCTATCGAAATTTTATAAGTGACAAGTACAGAAGTCTGATATTCCATAAAATGTTCAATTATTTTTCTTAGTTTAAATGACTGATTGATTAATAATTAGTAAGTCCGGACTCGTCAACTACGGTCAATAGTCCCGTAAGTATAGTGCATGTTTTCCCTCGGGAGATGGCGATGATCTTTCCCCGCTGGATGGCGAGTTACGGCGCCGACCTGCCGGGGGGGGTAGCGGGGTTTCCCTCAACCAGGTATCTCCCACCAGCGGGGCACCGCCCCATCTCGAATCTGTTGTTTTTTGTTGTTGTTTTTTCTTTTTGGTCGTGATGCATAGTTCAAAAAGATGTATAATTCCTAGTCCAGCAGATATACGTAAACAGTGTTTTCTCACCTTGGCGTATATTTAATCGTAAAAAAATGTCTGTCTTCTGAGCGTATTGTATATAGAGATATTGAACAATAAAATGATAATATTGCTTGAAATATTAGTAATAAATTATTTTCACATCGCTTAATATAACATTAAATCGATAATATTTAATTACTTAAAGATATGAAAACTAAATATTTATAAGTGATAAACTTAACTTTTTCAAACCAATACAACACTTTAAAATGTTTTCATTTTATATTTATATAAAATAATAATAATTAATAAATTAATATAATTACCTTCAATTTTTTACCATCACCTAATTTTTTAAAAGGGTTCACGGTAAATTACCTTTAAAATTTGAAGTAAAATCCAATAATTTAACTAAACTTTTGTTTTCAATTTCAACAATCACAAAACACCATCAATTAAAACTGATATTTCAAATTGCTATTTTCATCCTGTGAATAACAATCAGCAACATTTGCGCCCCCACACACCAATATTTCACACTTGAAGGCGATTTCGCCTATGAAAGAGTCATAAACGTGTACAGTTTAAGTTTTAGTTAGTTATTAAGAAAAGCCCGCCCCCCCCCCTCTTTAGCTGGTTAAGCCGCTACGCCGTGGTTCAATATTCCACCCCAAATTTAAAAATCAAATTCTCGACTCCACAGGTGTACTGTGGAGTGAAAAAGTTCAACAAAAAAGTTCAGTATACGTTTAACTTCGATTCCACTTCCTTAAAAAATTGTTTACAGTTTCATTCTTGAGAATTTTGACACAGATGTTCTATTTACCTTTGTGGGTGCACCTTAATAGGGACGTATCGCGAGCATATACCCCACCTCATGGATAAGGTGCCAATTTATACATTATAAAGTGTGTTTATGCTATAACATAGTAAAGCAATACTACGTTCATTGATCTGTCGAAGGGACGTACGCTTTCGCGACTATTGCTACTTTGCACAGAGTATACATCGGAGGTGCACGAGACCCAGAAAGCCCTTTAGAAAAATATTGCTTTTGACTAGTA
>BOPP01000033.1:9274201-9298333 GCA_017312745.1 Gryllus bimaculatus | reverse complement strand
TTCATCTCTCTTCTCGCGCTTCATCTCTCTTCTCGCGCTTCATCTCTCTTCTTGCGCTGGATCCCTCTTCTCGCGCTTCATCTCTCTTCTCGCTTATGTTATCTCTCCTCCGTCTTATTTTTGTCTTTATCATCTCCATTTTTCACTTCCATTTTCGTTTTTCTTATTTTTTTTCTTCTTCTTCTCCTTCTTCTTCGTCTTACCCACCTTCTTCCCCTTTTTCTAGTTTCATATGAAATGTTGTCAACGAAGCTCAGGAAACCGACATAACTCGTACTTGACCCTTAATTGACCACAGCCCACTATGCACGATGAACCCTAATATAAACCACAAATTTGATTACTTCCTATCACCTTATTTTTAGGGTCTTGATTCGTTGGAACTCAAGTTTTATTTATTCATAAGTAAAACATGTGCTATATAAATAAAAATGTGAATGGAAAAGGAGACTCAGTAACGTAGCATTCTCTCTTGTATTACGCTGTGCAGACCTATGGTAATAATGACTCCATGCCCTGAAATAATAAGTTTAGTTCAGTGATCCCAGCCAAATGAAACTCGATTGTCCGCCAATTCTCGGTTTGTCAGTGAATGTGACTTTCGCAAGCAAACACAAAACAAGGTTGTGATGAAGAGCAGATCTCAGATTTTTTGACGCGAGGTCTACTGACCGCAGAACGGCTGTGTAGTAAGTTAATTTGATTGAAAAACAATTTGTTTTATTTAATTCAATGTAGAAAGAGTGTCTTCACGCTACATTTTGGTTGAGGTAAGCTATCTGAACATTTCAGTGTATGTGGTGAAGGTAGAACATCCTCAGAAACATGTTGAATTATGCGAACCCAAACTGAGTTACACGCGAATGTATACTCTGCGAAGTACTGTTCTGGAGTGAATGACAAGTTATTTCTAGGCGTTGCTCCCTCGATAAAGTCGACCATCTCGATAATGTCGCAGCTTTTCAAATTAGATTGTTCAATCTTGAACACATTGTTTTCTATCTTACATGAAGTGCTTTGAATGAAAGTATAAAAATCATTTTAAGACACCTCTTGAAAAGCAACGTCCTAAAATATTTTAATCTGACTGGCTTCATATCTCTTGCAAAGGATCCTTCCGAATTTTGGGTAGAAATGCAACATATTGATCTCGTGATCAACATAACATTGATAGACACCAAAATGTATTAAAAGCCAGTCGTAAAGCTGGATTTTACAAAATTCTTATTTTCCTCGTTTTTACGAAGGAAAGAAGCATGGGCCCTGGGAACGAGATAGGGACCCTCTTTCCACACCTTGTCGAGCTTCTTCTTTCTAATTACCTTGTCTAAAGTTATTCTTCCTTTTCTCTCATGGAACAAGGAATACAATATGTTAAACTTTAATGGTGTGATACGCTAGTCAATTTTCTGTACCTTAGCATACCCTTTAGAGTGTAACATCAATTAAAGTAGGGCAGAGAGAAGGGACAAATTTGACAAATCGGATAAGAGGCATAATCGAGTACCTTTGTATCATCTCGATGGTTCCGAAAGGTACGGAAAACCTAAGTCCAAATCTACATAATTTTATAATGATCAACTGAGTTGTAGACGACAGTTCAAGTTCGTTACAATACTATTTTTCAGTTTTTTGTTCCGATATTTCTATTTCGTGTTTAACACATGCACTATTCTTTAGATACGTAAACTAAAGACGTAAGTGAAACATGAATAAAAGACGAATATTTCCTCTTATTCTTAGTACAAATATTTTTTCCTGACAGAAAATTCGACACGTTAGCGAATGACTTTGTGAGCACGGTCTCTATTCTCTTGTGCTCAAGAGAAGGACCTATCGCCTTCAAGTGTCGATATCAGTTTCGCGCCTAAAGATATTAAAACCGAAGGGTTGAAAATAATGTGCTTCTTCCATTCTCATCAAATAGCACATTCGAGAAATAAATACACAATGCAATACATTTAAATGCATTTGTAGTGTATTACAATAATGAACGATGTTACATTCAGAAAGTGTAACATAATAATTAAAGTCACATCATTGCACATTCAGGATCAGGCATCGTACACAATTTTCTTGCATTGCATTTTGTTCTACCTCGAACACGTATAGAGGATTTTGAATTCTGTAACATCGTTATTTTAAATTAATTTATTCCAACATCTCTCGACTTTTCTTCTCACTAAATTCACTTTTTTTGCCCTGCTTCGTTTCTACTTTTAGTCCTAGTTCTTATTTTCACATCTTATCTATTTTATTGCATGTATTTTCTTTCCTTTAAAGTGTTCACATGCATACAATTCACTGTTTATTGTCTCCCTCCCTTTAACTCATCACTTTCTTTTAGCCCCGCCGTTATTTCCTCGACCCCATACGTCTCAATTACGCGTGCCAAACGCCAGCGCGCGAACCAGTAGCAAGGTCGCCACGCGTGAGGTTTGGCGGCGGCCTGGGAAACTGGCAAGCCCACGCGGAAGGAGAAGAACAAGGTGTTCCGCGAGGAATCCAGGCGGCCTATATCCATAAATACGCGAGTGTGCCGGCGGGGCGCATTGCACTGGCGCCCGCCTCACTCTCGGCCGCCTCCCCCGCGAGAGTGTCTGTGACGCAGGGGGCGGCATCGGGCCCGGAACATAAGTAAAGGCCCTGCGGCTCATCGCAGATTCTGACCCGAGTGCGTACACCAACCCGGTGGGCACCCGCGGTCTGGGTTTATAACAAATAAATGATTTGGTCGTCCGCGGTAGAGCACGGAATTGGGAAGGCGTCGAAGTACGAAGAGATGGAAAACATGTTTGAATCTCGCGTGAGCCGCGCGTGATTCACAAAGTGTGATGAGATTGTCTTCAAATATCACATGTGTCCCATTTGAACATCATCCCATCCATCTACGTTCTCTCCATACCGTTATCCTTCGTGATCACCCCGCCATCAACCATGCATAGAAGGCAATAGCAAACCACCACTGCAGAAAGTCACAAGGAACCCAGGAAAAGAGTCGTAAGGTACAAGCAACATGGAAAATCATATAATTAATGGTAATAAAATATGTTATACATTATTTGCATTATCATTACAACTCTTAAATTTTCATATCTTTAGACTGATGCCAAGTCGTCGAAATCCGACTCTCATAATAAAGTTATGTTGACAAAGGTGACATCTATTATTTCACGTATGAACGTAGTCAACATCAGCATTTCCGCATCATGTTTCCTTTCTCACAATTCTTATGTATCGTTTTCAATCCCTGCGCACACGACGCAATGTAGCTACAACCTCTGTGGAAGCACTGTTGCGTTGGTGCGACAGTTTCGTAATGACAGCGCGCGAGGTTTCTACCGCTAGATGTCGAAGTTCGTACCATGTTTATTTCAAATGGAATTGCTGACAGCCAATAGGTATTCAGGTGTATAACTGCGATGTCATTAGCGTCAATCCTGCCCCTAATTTATGTTATAAGTAAAAGGGTGAGGTCTCTGAGCCACATCGACTGAGACAATTGCTACCTTTTTTATCAGTAAAGATCATAAACTCGCGGGTCCATTGGTGCTACTGTCACCTTCTCGCCTCTGCCAAACTATCGACCATCTCCTAGGCCACCACTCGCCGTTGTCGTCATCCCCACCAGCAAGTCACGAACTGCTGCCTCATTATTTTCCTGGCGACCTAGGCCTCCAGCGCATTTTTAAAGGAGACCGACCGCGGCTGCAGACCACAGCAGCAAACAGTAGCCCTAGTGTCGTTTACTTGCAATTGCGGCCACAGGACCTCCTACAATTCGAGTCCCGAGGGTGCCAGGATTTTCGAAACAAGTTAGGTCGAATTCAGCCGCTGTCTGGGGAAGAATTCTAGCTCCCGGCTGCTCTGATCGATACTTTCCCGTGGTTTCTCCGATCAACACCTGGCGAATGTCCGAGCAGAACCCTAACAAAGGGGCCACGGACCGCGCGCCATCTTTCCTTCCTCTTCCTTGTCCTTTCCTCACCCCTTACATATACACACTTACACTTACATCCCCTACACTACCCAACTTGTCGGGAACTTAGAGCTTGTCGCGGCTGGGGCAGTGTCAAGCAGGTGGGAGGCACCGCCCCCATCCGGGACAAGCTCTACTCTCTCGACCGGTCGGTCTCCCGGAAGTGTAGAAGTGTAGTGCATGTTAGTTAAAGTGTGTGTAAGCAAGGGATGATGAGAAGAGAACAGGGAAGAGGAAGGAAAGATAGCGCGCGGTCCATGGCCCGTTTGATAAGTTTCTGCTTTGAATTTAGCTTGGTGTCTTACGGAGAAACCTCGTAAAACTACCGATGAGAGCAGCCGGCCGCTAGAATTCTCCTACAGACATCCGCTGCACCGAAAGTCCTGCCACCGTCGTGACTCGAGTCCTAGGACCTCCGGGTCAGAGGGAGTGCAGTGGCATCAGTCGATGCGCGCAGAGGGGAAATGGGCGAGGCGAGGGAATGGCCTGGCAGTGCCGCGCTGCCCTGAATCCAGGCCTTCGCGCAGGCCCGGGCTGCGGCTCGGCTCTGGGCTCTGGGCTGTGGCCGCTTCGCGCCGCGAGAGCGTGAGTAAGCGAGCGGCGCGCGCGGCGATAGGAAACCGCAGAGGCTGATTAGTAACGCGCTTGTTTGTTCCGATATGCGCTGCAATGAGTGTTGCGGCGGCCCCGATAGCAGGGAGGCGCGCCGGCTGTCCTTTGTCAAGTGAAACCGACTTCGTTCTGTCGACAATAAAAATTCTAAGGACCGGTCCATTGAACCTCAAGATGATGTAATTGTCTTGTAAAGTTGGGGAATGCAATTTCTCTCTTATTTAAGTTTGAGGAAATGTACACTGACGCAACGCACTTAAATATTCGATAAGAAAATAATAAAAATAGACAATTAAATTTAAAAAAGTATGGATCTATTATTTTAAATAACTTATGGGATATGCGTTGTTTCTTTTCTAGTGTGCTATATATTTATTAGTAATTGTCCACATTGCATTTTGTATTGACATAGTATTGAGAAGGAGCAAATTCCAAACCACAATGTAATTAAATTTTAATAGTAAAGTGTAGCATCTCAGACGCTTTAAAGTATAATAATTATTACTTACACATTAAATCAATGTTCTTTAAATGGATTAGAAGGATGCAGACCAAAATGACAGCTTCCCACCGGCGGAACGAGACCACTCGAATGGCATCTCCACTGTTTCAAAGGTGGACTGCAAGCGCATTAACATGGCTGTCACACTGGAGCCGATTTTGGCCGAAATTTCGGTCGGCCGACGTCGGAGGGACAAAACAAAACGAAACATATCTTCGACCGACAACCAATGTTCTCGAATTCCGTTGAAATGGGTTGTTCGGGTTCACTATGACCGTTTCCGTTTACTATAATGGGTTTGAATGAATTCGTCACATCGGACAAAAACGCCCGCTGTGGCCGCTGACTAGCTGCGAGTGATGGACGGACCCATGCAGATTACCCATATATATATATATATATACACATATATATATATAAGCAGAGTTAGTTGTTTAAATTTTTCCATTCTGTCACCTTGTTGAATTCAGATGGATTTGAATAATTTGAATTTTCTTTGCTGTTTATAAAATTCCCGAGAGAGGGCTTCCTGGACGATTGGAAACTCTGATATTTCTGATGCGTGTCAGTCGCATACCAATGTCATAGCGGTACCCACAGAACATCTTCGGGGAGGGGCTCAACGCCGGGCCCCAGAATAAATAGGAATACAGTTGAAGGAAACTTGTATATTGATTGATTGATTGATTAGTGATTCCGGGCGTGTCAACTGCAAAGACAATTAGTACCGTAAGAGTTGGGCATGTCTCCATTGGTGGCGGTGATCTCCCGCTGAATGGCGAGATACAGCACCGACCTACCCGTCGGCCTGAGGAGATTTTCCCCGACCAGGTATCTCCCACCAGCGGGGCCCCAGCCGGGACAAGTTCTAAACTCCCGACTCATCTCCCGAAAGTGTGGTAGTGTAACGCATGTGACTGTGTTTCAAAATTATATTGTTACAAAGATGCATTTAAAGCGCAAAAGAGAACGAAAAATGTAAGACTGAAAATACGTTTTACGATTACCAATTTCACTTCATCACATAAGAGAAATTACTGTTTCCCTAGCGACTAGATTCTGCTATTTTCATTTCTGGATTTCAAGAAAGAAAAAGACTTCGTATCCCCTAGCCTCTTTTCAACTTCATTATCATATTTCTCTATCAACATATTTCTCTATTTACTCGTCATTCTTCATCGAATACTTCATTTATTTACATGGTGATTATTTCATATTGAGTAACACAACTGGCGGAAGCTGCTTACGTAAACAGTCATCCACATGACCACAACACGCTCACAAACATTCACTCAAAAATGTTCATGCTCCAGATTCGCCTCCAACGCGTGGAAAACTCCACGCAGTGGGGAAGCGCGGCGCGAGGTGTCGTCAGTTGGCGTGACGCCGTGGCGTGGGGCCGTCAACCCAGCAGCATTTGACCGGTCGCCGTCCGTCGGCCGTCTAAATGCAGCTGCTCTCGATTCCTTCGCGGCGCACGCGAACGCGCCAAAGAAGCTTACGCTTTTGACACAACCGCCTCGAGGGCTCAAGTCGCGTTGGAGAAGATTTTGATCGTGCGAAACACGTTAAATACAATGGAAGCTCGACAACTCGAACATCGGTATGTCGAATTCCGTATTACATGGGATTTTATTCACTCTCCGTCACCTTAACTGTATACATGAATTTCGACAAATAACATCGTTAAGTTAAAAACATTGATAACTTATTTTGTTTTTGAAATGAATATATTTATGTTTTTTATCTTGATTATTTTATTGCAATGGTTTTATTAGGGCACAAAACATTTCTTGTGCTATTACATATTATTTTTATAAGCAACATTACAACTGATTACTTTCACTAATGTAGAGCCTAAAATATGAGTTTTTCATTTGCACAATATGCGGAGCCTACCCTTTTGTTGTCGTTGTTTTGAAGTCTCATATTCATATTACAATGTTCAATTTACACGTACGTATTTATGCACGCGTTTAAACAAAATTGTTTAATGAATGTTCAAACTAATTTAATGATTTTTTTTATATTTGAATAATACATTTTTATTTTACATTCTTTGAATTGAATTTCATGAACTGATCCTCCAAAAACTTGATTCAGATTCCTGATTTAGAAGTCTATGTAAATCGACACCAAGAGTATAATTAAGTTAAAAAATACTAATAAATTCGGGGCAATATAAGGAAAGTAATTTTTAAACATATATTTATTCATCGACGAACGAACCACAGAGGGAGAAAAAAAGAAAATCGTTACGGAACGGAGGCAACTTCCTGACAGTGATGTTGTTGGCAGTGACTTTCAGCACACACAACTTTCCTTGAGCCTAAATACCAGGTGATTGTAATCAAGGTCGACGTCCCCGAATTCCTACTACGAACGTTCCAGAAAGCTCCAGAAATCAATTAGGTGGCTACGACCGATATTTTTTTTATTTACGAGACACCCCTTTACTATCATTTGAACTGTTATACATCACCTATTAAATGAGAAGTATGAATTGTATGAAAATGCGCTTTTTTAGTTTACTGGAAAATAGTTTATTGCAATGAAAAAAATCTTACCTTAAGTACGGCTTTCTATTCAAATACAGTTGTCCAATTAGCAGAGCTGCAGGCTGTCACGTAGAAATGTTTGACCTACAATAAAAAGAAAAGGCCAAAATGATGATGATTCCTCGATCACAGACGAAACATTCTAAAAAAATCCTGTTCCTCCACAAACATGCGTCACTGTCGTGAAGTCGTCGATTGAAGCGACGGCGAACAAAAAGCATTATTTATCCGTAAACTTCAATGAATTTCAGCAAATACGTTTCTGTAAAACTCAAAGCGTACTTCAAGGCTGGTTTATTATTAAAACAACTGTTTAAGACGTATGATAAAACTACTTATTACCGATAAATGGAAAAATGCATAGTACTACTGTATTAGTAACAGAAATATTCCATAAAAATACAATACGTACTTCATACATTTGAATTACTTCTAGCTACAAGTAGAATACGAGATTTTCTTCTCCAAATTCGGCTATAAAAGAATAAAATATTTTCAACTTACAGTAACGAGACTGGATTGAGAAGTAACACCTCTATAGCTGTAACTTTCTTACTTGGAAATCAAATTGAATCAATGTCTCGTCTTTTTGTTCTTCAACGTTACATTTGTCCCCTAAATAATGCACTGTTCACTTTTCGACATTGCCCCGTCCCTCCCCTACAGACTTGCACCAATGCGTCCCTAATAGGGCTTACTCGTCGTCGAAGAATTCCGTAGGTTGCGTTCAACCCCGAGCAGTTGCTTTCGCCGCGTCTGAAGGAAGGCGATGCCCCTTTCCTCGAAGGCGGTGCGTCGCTTCTGGCGGGTCATGGCCCGTCTGCCGGCGGGCCTTGTCGTGCTGTAGAGGAGGGTTCGAATCCGGTGCAACCGTTTGCGAAACGGTTTCCGCGTTTTGACGTAGCGTTGAGAGCTTCCCTGAGTGGTACTTCGTGTCGGTAACAACCACCGGAATTCTACCCCGACTAGTCACACGTGGGCGCAAGTGTGTGGAAAGGGATGGAGCCTCTGACTAAAATTTAGATTTAGATTTATGCAGTCAAAGAAACAGTAAAAACTGTATGTGACGGAAGTATTATCTGTGCACGTTTTCTTGAGTTCCAGAATCCCTTCCCGTCATTTTAATTATAAATAGTTGAAAGATGAATAAAAGTTTAACATAAATAAATAAAAATAAATAAATAAATTTTAAAAATTCATTTTAAAAATCGCAAGATAAGCAATATTTGAAAAATAGTGATTTTAGTTTCTGAGTTATATAAAAACTTATTTGCATCGGTACACGAATAGCAAGTATGATTTTTCTGTATTGCTAACAAAATAGCAACTCGCCCTTACCTCTACTCTTACCACTACAAGCAAAAGGAGAGTACAACAAAACGTGCGCATAGTGAAGCTACATTTACGTCCAGATGCAAAACAAGGGGCCATCTCAACATTTGCTCAACGGATTAGGAAAACTGGACAAAAATAATGAAAGAGTATATCTTGGAACGCAAATGCAGCTATCAGGTAAAGAAGGAACTTTCAGAATCCGTTAACTTATAAATGGAGGCGTTACTTTTCAATGAAGCGTCCGTTGTATGATAGGAAAGGTCCCGTTCAGTGTTAATAAGTGGTTTCTAGGACAAGAAACACGCATGTCGAAGAGTTTTAAGAAGCCGCTATACTCGTAAAAAGTAAGCACACAATAAACAACGGAGAAATTATATTGAAATGGAGTACGAGCGATGAAATTATTCACTGATCACATGGAGAAACCACTAAAATTACGTTTATTCGTGGTGTAATTTTATGTTCATTGCTTAACAAGTGTCGTTTTCGAAATACCTTCAGACACCCAAGTCTTTAATAAGATTAAAATTACGATTTTATTTTTTTTTAATCTAATACGACTATCTAAAATTTATTATGGCCCATTACAACATCCTAGTATTTACGTTTCTTTACCTGTCACTTAGTCTTCTTGAATTTTTAGTTTTATCATGGCTTCATTTTTAATATGTTTTCATTGTTTACTGAGCTTCAAAGCAACAAAACTTCTGCTCTCTAATCCACTCTCCAATCCACTTTGCAATCCACACACTTTCACTAGAGTACCTGCCCACGATCTCTAGTTGTACATGACCTTACCATCGTTAACATTTAGCCTCTATCGTATCTTAGAAATTTTAATACGAAATATTTCTCAAACCCTTCTTTTCTTCCTCAATCGTTAGCCTCCAATGTCGTCCATATACTCTCCAGCGCACTGGCGTTTTAAAAATCCCCAATTGTTGGCAGGTTTGTAACAGGTGCTAGCTGACTCGAAACTAAAGACCAGGTGATTGTAATGAAGGTCGCCCTCCCCGAATTTCTTCCACGAACGTCAGTGCCACCGAGCTCAAGAAATCAATTAGGTGGCTAAGAGCAATATTTTTAATTTACGAGACACCTCGCGCGGGGGAGAAGGGAGGGGCCGGGCGAACTTGCGAAAGTGCGACCGATTAGCGAGTCGCGCGCATTTGCCCAGCGAGGGCTGGCAGGAGACCTTGCCGAGGAGGCGTTCGCGACCTCAGGCGGCGGGCGGGGGCTGACGCGAGGGCCGGTTTCCATTGCGCAGAACGCGAGGGGCTCGCCGCCGCCACGCCCACCTCCACACGCCCTCGCCTTCGACTCCCGCCACAAGGCCCTGCTGCGCAGGAGGCCGCCCGACTTCCGGTGCACTCGCCTCGTTCGTTAATGTGGCATTCGAAGACTTTTTTTTTCATCAGCGACGTAAAAAAAACACCGTGTGCCTGACCTCGCCCAACATTGAAGACTTCGATACCGCAGGGTGTCCAAAATTCTGGTGCATTCGCCTCGTTCGGTAATGTGGATTTTGAAGATTTTTTTTTATCAGCGACGTAAAAAATCTCATCATGTGCCTGACCTCGCCCAACATTGAAGACTTCGATAGGTTGTCCAAAATTCTTGTGCATTCACCTCGTACGGTAATATGGCATTCGAAGACTTGTTTTTTTTTCATCAACGACGTAAAAAGACACACCGTGTTCCTGACCTCGCCCAACATTTAAGATTTCGATAGGGTGTCCAAAATTCTGGTGCATTCGCCTCGATCGGTAATATAGCATTCGAATATTTTTGTCTTCTTTCCGTGTCGTAATGAACTCTCAATGTGCCTTAACCTCGTCCAACACCGAAGTCTTTAACGCCATAGGTTCCTGCTCTGTATGATCCGGAACTACTGGTGGATTTACCTCTCTCGCTTATACGTTATTTCGATTTTAATCAATCTCGTTGAGTTGAACAACAAATACTTCAACGGCACAAAGCACTATTCTGAACGATCTCAAACTACTAACGATTTCGCCACGTTTTCATACACTAATCATATTTTTCTAACATGAAAATGCCGACCATGTATCCCTAAATGACATTTAAATGCATCATTCACCATTTGATAATTACTCTGGAAACAGTAATAGTTGTCCGTACGTAATAGCCACGTGTCCAGTAAGGGATATATCACCGGAAGAAAAAGACGAAGCAGAATAATACTATGACGAAGATGACGAGGAAGAAGAGAAAGAAGAGCAACAAGAAGAGGAAGGGGAAGAAGAAAAATGTAATAGCGGAAAGGGAAAAGGGAACGTACTAATAAAAGAAAACCCATCTGAGCGTGCGATGCCGTTTTCTTCAGCCACGCCCCCAGCCTGGCACTGTCTCCTTCGCCCTGCGCTGCCCCGCCTCGTAGCGGAGGTCCGTTCTCCGCTGACCCTGGCCGAGGCCCCGTCGCATGCGGTGTAGCAAGGCGTTCTGTGGCCCGCCGTGTCCCTGGCCGCACCCGCGACTAGCAACTAACCGTAGTAATGGACGATGTGGCGGCAAATCCGCTCCAACAGGTTGTGGTAGTATTACTATCGAACCTCGGAAACTTTAACTACTTGAATTCCTCGATGTCTCTTTTTATCTTCATTCTCTATTCACCGTACGATCGTTGCAAATCGAAATTTTCGATATTTCTAGTCGATTTTGTTTCCCTTCTTCCTATTCGATGTGTCGCCTTTTCACGTACCTCATTGTAGTATTTCTTGTTTCCGATTTCGGCCGATTTGGACCACACAAAACGGTGGCCCACTGTCACTGTGAAATATTCTTTCGAATCCCACATAGTAGAAAAAAGTTTTATTAAAGGAAGACTTTTAATTAAAACTCTTTAGCTGATGTCCAAGCAAGCCGAATTTAGCTGCCGACAACGAAGACAACTTACAAAGAGCCTTATTGAAGCTATACAAAATATCCACAAGGTAAACCCAATCCACGACATCGGAAGGTCTCCAACCGCTAAGATGCTCTTTGGAAGGTAGAGTAGTAGAACAAGTTAATATCTTCAGATTCCTAGGACATTTCTAGTCTCATCGTCATGTCCTCATAATACAGCAACTTGTACTATATTGTATTTATTTAACACAATTGTAAACACTGCACAACAAATTTAATTATGCATTGTAATTACCAAATAATTACCTGATTGTAAATTACCAAACAAAACCGACAGCAGATTCAAGCGCATCCTCTACTTGTATTCTTCATGTTTTGCTATGACAAGCGTATCGGTATCTCTACTGATCCAATTTGGTGTGAGTCCGCATCTTATTTGAAAGTGTTGGCAGAAACCAATTACTCTGTCAAAGCGCGCACAGTTGTCTTTTCGAGCCACTCATGAACGTAACGTTTCGTCACAGGTTTCACTTTCACTGGCTTCCTACCTTGAAACAACGCGAAATCACAATCAATAGAAAGAGGCAAATGCTGATGAAATATGAAAACGAATTACAACAGCAGGACCAATAAGTGCTGACAATTACTTTCAATGGGAAACCCAATACAAAAATTGCCATAAAATATTTAAGAATCCGATATTTAAAGTTAAAATCTTGATATTTATTATTAAATGGAAATCTTGATTCATTCTTTTCTATAAGCGTCCTTCTTAATCCTTGTCTTCATCATTGTCTTCATCTTTCCTTCATCATTGTCTTCTTCACCTTCTTACACATGTTTAAACTTACACCCATTACAATATCTCACGTGTGGTGAGTCGAGAACTTCAAGCTTGTCCCACCTGGCCGGCGCTGCAGTTGGGTGACACCTGAAGAAGGAAGCCCAGAAGGCTGACCTTGTAGGATGGAGCCAAGTATCACGTTCTACCAGGGAGGGAATATCGCCATCTCGGGACGATATATTTAAGGGTAACTAACGAAATCCCATCTAAGAGAAATCCCATTAAGAATAAAATATAAAAAGCAATGGGTAATATTGTCGATGCAAAATAAACGCAACACAGTTTAAAAATTGTAATTTTTTTGTAAAGCGAAGAAATGCTTAAAAAATTCTCGCCTTCTTTTATTAGTAATATTTCACGAGTATCATTCTGAAGAAGGGCAGAAGATAGAGTATTTTGTGTTTACCTTTGGCCGCGAAATAAGCGTCCCAGTTCTGATGAATTCCTAGTTCTAGTAAAATGCCAATTTTCAAGCTGTGCTTCTTTTCTTGAGCACCGACGATGACTTTGATGATGTATTTCACCGATTGCGGGCGCCCCTGGCGAGACAAGTTGTTTGTAGGCTCCAATAGTGGCACAACTTAAAAATATCAGGTGATGAGATAAATGAGATTGAAGTTTTTCACCTTGAATTGAAATGCATCATTCTTGCATTCACCCTTCTGCTATTTGTAGGTGAAATACTGTACTGTTGGATATGAAGCTGGAAAGTAAACCGATCTGCAATTCTGAAGAGTGCATTAACTCAAAATTCGAATATTTATTTTCTCGCCCTTACGAAGGTACTGTGTAAGAAAAGAAAGTTAAGTAATCGTGCGCTGGAAAATGGCGACTTAACCACAGAAAAACTCTTATTGCCGGGCCCTCATAACGCAAAAGTGGATAAATTCAGATGCCAAATTTAGGGGGGAAATCGTCTATCACATGGCGTAGCCTTATTCCATGTTTTGTAATTTCTTGATACCAAAAAAATCTATTGACGGCAAAATGTCTGTTCGTGTCTGTCCGTCTGTGGTCACCGCTAGCGTCTAAACCGTTCAGCCAATTTTCTCCAAAATTTATATTCCCCGATCGATCTGAATGAACTCGAGACTTTAGGAGTTTCAAACCCATGTTGTGATTTTTGAGGGAACTCTAAAGGGAGCTTCAAACACAGTCAAAATTTTCAAAAACGTGACACCAAATGTTTTAATCAAACATTGTCCTCGGACACAAGATAATGGTGCAGGTGTTATGCCCATTGAAAATTGCAAAAGTGCAATTTTTCAGGCCGTTTTCTTACAAATGTAGTATTGTGTATATATATATTCTTAATAAAATATGTTCCTTAAAGATAGATCTTTAAATAAGTTCAAGTTCAATTATTCCAAAATATGAGTAGTTTTCATGTAATTTGGCTCGAAACAAATGCAATTTTTAAAAATTATTTCACATTTTTCTCAATATAAAAACTGCACTACTTTTTTCTTTCCGCATCCCCTACGGAATCACAGAGAAGGCTTAAAAGAATGAAGAGTCTCATTTTCGTTGAAACTCCTCCGAATTTTTCTGAAAAGTTAAATATTAGAAACAATGCGGAGAAAGTATTGTGATCGCTGTAGCAGCACCTTAGTGTGAGTGTGCGCAACGCTATTGGGGCTCCGAGCGAAACTAGGAGCGCCCGCTTGTGGCGATCAGTTAGCTTTTTTTTTTTTATTCTCGTTCGACTTTTTTAGGAGGGGCCTTTTAGGGGGCCTGAAAAAGGGATTTAGTTTTACATCATGACTTTTTTGGATCTGGCCATTCCTCGACACAAATTGAGTCTCATTTTATTGATTAGTATTTTTATATGCTATTGAATTTGAATTTTGGAAATAAACTGTTAGGATTGACCTGTCGAGCAATAGGAAGGGAAAAGGGAAAATTCTGTACAAAATGTTTAGTTTACGGAGGTTGAGATTTTTGGATTTGATTCGACTTGGGATGTTTGCTTTTTTACCTAGTCTGAATTTATGAGGGGGATGAGATGAGGGTAGGGAACAATATAATTAACATGCAATTTTTTAAATGTTCTATAACGGCATCGATTTGATGTTCTCTGCGAACACGCTGGTTATGTTTAAACCATGGAGCTTTAAACGACTTCCTAAGGAAGTATAGCTCTGAAGAATGCCACATCAAGATGGCCGAAACGTCAGTACAACTGACCGAGACGCGGCTCATCCCGGATAGCCAAGAACGCATTGACTCCGGCCGCGGAAGCCTACGAACCCATATAACGAATCTGTACGGGGAGTGTAAGTTTAAATCCTCCAGAAGATTCAGCAGTATAGCTCTGAACAGGGCCACAAGATGGCCGAAACGTCAGTACAATTGACCGAGACGCGGCTCATCCCGGATAGCCAAGAACGCATTGACTCCGGCCGCGGAAGCCCACGAACCCGACTTCCTAAGGCCTTCATTTTGGGCTACATGCATTCTTTGTACGTTTCCCCACACCGCGCACGCGTGAGTGAGCGTGGGAAGGATAACACTAGCTGTACGAAGAGGAGTGTTGGCGCGGAGTGTGGCAGGTTCCGAGTGACCGCCGCCGGGCGCCTCCGCGGGGGATATCCGCGCGGCCGGCGGCCCAGTTGCCTCCGGCCCAAGGCCTCCCCCCCCCCGCTCGGTGCGTACGCAAGGTCTCGTTGCCCCACATTCGCACGCGCGGGGGGGGGTCCGCGATTGCGCCAGCGAGTCCGTCTCTCGAGCGCGGATGAGCGCCTGCCGGTGACATAATTCCCGCGGGGCGCGCGGATGGCGAGGGCTGCAAGTCGCACGTGGACCTCGACGCGACCTCGGGTTACCGAAGTTACCCAGGGGCCGATCTCGGCCGGGAGGCTGCCCTGGAATGTAGTCGGAAGGCTCCGGAATGACTTGGGTCAACACTAGCAATCTCCAGGAGGTTTACAATTTGTAAACGAACACTAGTCAACTCAAATACGTGATCAGTTGCAGGTTTAAATCTTCTGGAAAAGTTCGATAATACAGTTCCCTTTCGGAGAAATGTAATGGAAAGTTTCGATGAATTTAGAATATTAAGTACTGCATGCGGTAACCTACGAATCTGCGAGTTCGCAACTGAAGTGTCATGGACCGGAGTTTTCGAACGACTTATAGTAGCTGAGTTCACGCGTATATGCATTACATGTGTTGGGAGATATATGCTTGAATACAGCTGCTTGATCAGCCGTATGCGTGGCCTCCACTGTCCATTCTAGACGCAACTAGTTTCATCAACCCAATGACAACGAACACACGTAAACTAGATATTGGGCGCCCACCACCTCCTCCAGCAAACCAAAGACAAATGCCCGGATCCATACCCGACCTCTCGCTTTATAATACCTTTTGTAATATTTTTTCTTCTTTTTTTTATGTCTTACATGATTCTGGTTTTTTTATTTATTCTTCTTCCCTTGATTCGGCCATGCTGGCACTTTTCAAGGGCTTCGGATAGCAATAAGATATTTTTCATTGTTAGGACATAGGGGCCATCCTTGGCATTTTGGAGCTATGACATCACTCGCGCTCCGTTTTGCAAATGTCGTCAAGTGTTGGATTGGGATTGTGATGAATTGATTATTGTTTATTTAACTATTTACATGCTTAAGACTGTTAGTTGGGATTGTTGAGAGTTGGTTGATGATATGTGGCTTACGGGGGCGAATTTATCTTTTGGGAATTGGAATTTGATACGGCAGGGGTCACAGCATTTCGTCTAGGTTAAACGGTATTTTGTTATAGTGAGAAATGTGAGTGAAGGATATAAAAGCATTTTCGAAATTCGTTATGAGATGTGATCTTGTGATGTAGATCTCATACTAGTGCTCCCCATGTATTCTGGGAATTAGGTATTTTTGAAACCAGGAGATGTGCTTGTAATGAATGTTTCCTTAAGGCATTGATGTTTTGTACCGTCCTGAATGTTCTCTGATAGATGAGGCGTGGCTGCATTTCATGCCCGAGACAGGGCAAAGCGTATTTAAGGGTGTGGGTAAAAATGACCTTGATTACTAATATCATGAGTGGCATTCGATTTTTAATGAGGATTTTCTATTTATTATTGGAAATATAGTTTTGCGAAATTTCCAACCATGGCTTTAATCTTACTAATGCAAGGGATGTGCGGTTTCCATCATTTTAATCTTATTTATCGAAGTGTACCACCCCGTGAAGATACTTTAATTGGCCTATACTTCCATTGAATCGGGCTGCTAAGATTTTTTAGGTATAGGGGGCTCTTGGTCTACGAAAGTGTGAAATAATTTTGCCCTGTGGTCATTCTTTTTCTGGATATTCATTTTATTCTCCACTGGATTTTCGTCCACCGATATTAGTTCTTCCAGATTATTCTTGTAATCCGATTTTGGGCTATGAAAAATATCTTCATGAGCAGTGAATAATGCTGTGTCATCAGCGAAAAAGAGCTAATTTCGGTGTCTGCCATTCGTGGAATATCTGAAGTGTAAACATTTGAATAATTGTAAGGAGAGAGTTACAGAGCCTTGAGGTAAACCTGCAGATATGTTTGAGGGGTTGATAATGGTCATTGACTTTTATCCATGAAATTTCTGTTAGTCGATAAGCTATGGATTATTTTTTGGATGTAATCAGGGACTCCCAAATTACGTAATTTATAGATTAACCCTGTATGCCAGATTTCTGTCATACGCCTGAGCAATGTCTAAGAAACTGCTACAGTATGTTTCTTTTGATGAAAGCTCTTGCCAATTTTTTCCGTTAGTCCTACCGTAATTGCAAGATGCGTACATGAAATGGTTAGGTCTAAAGCCGAATTGTTCCCATCGGGATTGCTTTTATTTCAGTGAGGTATTTATTAGTCTATCTGAGTATCAATCTTTTCAAAAATTTTGATAATGTGCGGGAGCAAGCTGATTGGTCTATAGTCTCTCAATCTAGGATCTTTCCCGGTTTGCGAAAAGGTAGGATTGATGGCCGCGACCTCTGCTGCAACACCATATGTGTGGTTGTGTGTGTGTTGTGTGGTGTTGTGTGTGTGTGTGTGTTGTGTGAGAGAGAGAGAGAGGGAGGGAGAGAGAGGGAGAGAGATAGAAAGAGGAAGAAAGAAAGAGAAAGAACAAGCTCTAATGAACTCGAATGAGAGTACACCAACAGATTTACAGATTGTTTACCGCTTCGCTATCCTTGAATCCAAAAATACGTTGGTTCAAAGTTGGGTATCACAGATTACTTCAAGATTGGACAACATTCAACATTCAATTTGTATTGAAAATGACAAGAGAAACTCTCACCAAATTCCCCACAATAGTTTTAGATTTCCACTTCCAAACTGTCATTTCATCAACATTTACAAGAATACCTGTCGGAAGAAAACTTAAAAATGCATACTACATTATTGTTTGTTTTTTCTTAGCGAATTTTAATTTTTTTTTTTTAATTTCCTGAACGTGCACCAAAGATAGGTGATAGCATGCCCCGTAAAAGAACGTTCCTTGAAAACGGAGAAAAGTTACTACTTTATGAGATTATAAAATGTTAATTCCGGTGATAGGATCTCTTCGAATCACATTATATTTTACTTGTAAGTTAATTAATTTTTATCTGTTGTTCCTCATAAATGAGAATGTTTTGCAATTGGTAAAAATTACCACCCTCGCTCTATGAGCTCGGGCGGCAAATGTTTTATTCACTTTCCTCACTATATTTTAAATAACAAACGCAACGCTCCCCCAAATTGTTTTAGATTTCAACTTCCAAACTGTCGTTTCATCAACATTTACTAGAATATCTGTCAAAAGAAAACTTAAAAATGCATACTACCTTATTGTTTTTTTCTTAGCGAATTTTTATTTATATTTTATTATTAATGACAAACATCGCAACGGTCCTCGGTCGTTTAAATGGGTCCTTTTTTTTACGAAAGTCTGTCTTCTCTCTCGTTCCAAACGACACGCCGTTATTCCAGCATTTCCCTTTCACTCCAACGGTTCGCGAGCGCGCGTTTGCACACTATCCTTTCAGTTGGCGCGCCACTTCGGGGCCTCGCAGCACTGCAATCAACGCGCCCAAACACCTGCGCGGCCTTTGCGCGTCGCTGGCAGAAGGCTGCCCCGCCCGGGCACGTGGTGTCGACGGCCCCTCGGCCGCCCGCTCGAACCGCGACCTCGCAAGGTCGCTCGCTGTGTAGCAAGGCGCTCGCGCCATCTTCGGTCTCGAACCGACGATCTCTACAATGTACTGAAGCCACGATGTCTTTGGTTCTTGCTTCTTGCTATGCTCGTCACACGATTTTGTTGTTTGTTTTTTTTCCTCGTACGTTAAACACTACTTCGGATTCTGTCGACGTTTTCTCCTAGTGACCGAGCTATCGCAAGGTCGCACGCTGTGTAGCAAGGTGCTCGCGTGAACTTCGCCCACTGCAACGAACGGAAACCAACTGTTTCTTTCTTCCTTTTTCTTTCTCTCTCACTCTCTCTTTCTCTCTCACTCTTTCTTTCCCTCTCTCTCTGTTTCCCTCTCTCTCTCTCTCTCTCTCTCTTTCCCTCTTTCTCTCTCTTTCCCTCTCTCTCTCTCTCTCTCTCTCTCTCTCTCTCTCTCTCTCTCTCTCTCTCTCTCTCTCTCTCTCAGATTCTTTAAAAGTTGTGACCACGCCGTGTGATCACAAGGAGGCACACTGTGTAGCAAATTGCTCGCGAGCGCGGTCTTCGAACGTTGCAGCGGAGTTCTTTATTCCGTGTAATGTAACAATAATACTCCACGTCCTTTACCCTTAACACGATCGAATATTATTTGATTATAGTGATTAAGGAATAAACATACTTCAACATAATTTTATCTACGACGGTATGTTAATACCTGAAGTGCGGTTCCATCCGGATGATGACATAAGCGTCATAATGAAACACGAGTTCTTATTAATACAAAGAAACGCTCTTTTTTAACCAAGAATATATCAGAAAATTAATTTAATGTTTAATCATAACTGCGAATATGTATTAAAACGTTAACAATAACAATTTTAAAATGATGGACGCTAATGCCAGACGACGACACAGATAATTTAGAAACCACACCTCTTCGAAGTTTCGAGGTTAGATATTTCGCTAGAAATTCCTGAAGAATCTCCAATGTATCCATCTCCAACTATCTTAGACTTCCAGCCTATGGTCGCGTTTTTTGACAGTAAGCAAGTCCGCTCCACAATTAACAAGGAATAATGCTGACGATCTCATAAAACAATTGTAATATTTAAGAATGTTGAAATATTTCATGTAATTTTACCAAACGCGTTAACATCCACAGGCAGTTTTATTCTCCATTTATGAATGTTACAAAAAATCTGCATGGATCTGCATCAGGTAGCATCAGCTGTGTATCTTCTATTTTTAAAGTTTTCTCTCCTTTTCTCTATCCGTAACATTCTCTCACAACTTCGGTTTTCGTATTAGGAAGCGAATTCAATGCCTCTCATCAGTTTCGTTTTCAACGCGTAAACTTGCCAATTCATTGCATTCACCAGCAAGACACGATCAAAGCCACTTCCATCGTTAAGTATTTGCTATCACCCACATTTTGAATAAATATGATAACATATTTTTTAAATATTCGATTTTTTAACATTAAGTAAAATACCGTAAATGAAGAAGGTTTATATTTCCATAAATTCTTCACATAACCTAACAAAATGTTTATTGATTGACCTTTTTAACATTGCATCAGTTTTGTATTTGTTCACAAGCTTGCATTGATTTTTCCGGTAGAAGCGACGCCACAATATTTCCAGGTATATCTTTATTATCCCAAGGAACGTATCGCTATCTGTCATATTCTCTTTGGACATCTCACACAAACCGACTAGATACAACATTTTAGAAACGTAACAGGAAGACTCTATCATCTATTCAAACTATTACTGTTTCAAATAAACACCAAATCAATAAAACAAACGAAAGTCGTTACTGAGGAAACAAACGTTGGCTTTTAATGACTCATAGCTAAGTGTTTTACAAATACAAATTCAAAATTTATCACACAATGATAATCTAATTATCAACAAATTATTTTAAAAAATGTTCATTAACTCTGCGGCTAACTCATACAAAATTAGTTTCAATCTGACATGTTATCATTACTCGTTTTGATCAACCAATTACTGTTGTCTTTAAACTGTATTTAATAAATATTCCTGGATACCATCATGACTTTTGCACAATAGAAAATAATGTTCATTCATATTTTGTTACATATTTTCGTCAGCTCAGTTAATCCCAATGTCCATCCAAAATCGTTTTTCCAACTTAATACTTTCTTGATGTATTGAATGCATAGTCTACATATCTTGAATATCATGAACACGCTTAGAAACTACGTCAAAGCCCAAAGTTCTACTCAGAATCGACATGTCAAAACTATTTAACCAAATACATAACTATCTCTTCAGAACCACCTCCGTTAACTAGCGAATCTGAACATCGTGTGCTTCCTTTGGCGTTCACTACCCAGAAAAGATAAGCTAGCTCGACATCACCCGTCTTGTAATGTCTTCGGACACCTTACCATTTCCCTTTGGAATGGACTTGTTGGACTATTGTGGATTTGTGCATTAAAAGATCTGACGGTAGCATTGCTTTTCATTGGAGTGAAAAACCTCCGCATTATAACAATTGAATATCATAATGCCTAACTTTACCTTCCCTATTCTCTCTAAATAATTTAAATAGAGTATAATTCACATAAAGTTTATTAGCGAAATAAATAATTATTTCATTTTCATAGAGCCTCAGTGTTAAAATGTTGCAATACTACAGCAGCAATATCTTTGGTTCTTTCATTCGGATATTCCGCTAAACCGCTGCCCGTCAGAGAAACACTAATTCGGATTCTATGGAAGTCGCGCCCTGATGTCGCAAAGTCGCAAATGAGCAGCAAGGTCCCCGAGAGATCTTCGACCGTTCGACAGAAATTGAACTTCGACATTTTCCCCTTACGTTTTTGCTGATGTAACAATTTATTTCTTGCTTCCCTTACGGATCCACCTGAAATTGGAACCACGACGCTTGTCAGGTTCCATGTTGTGTTGCAAGGAGCTCTCCGCTTTTGATACGTACAGCGGAAGCAAGCGAATATTTGTTTTTGTGTCTTTGTTTTACTTTTTTCCTCATCTGACAATGCCTTTCGAGTCTTACATCCCGAAATTTCCTTCACACTTTTTTATCCCCTGTTGTCGGTGCACAAGATAAGTGACACGTGTCGAACGAGTCATATTTTAATTGAGTGAATAAATGTGTTTAGAAATTAGTATACTAAAGAACTAATTTTTCAAAGATAGTTCACAAGATAGTAATTTTTCGCATCGAGAGTAAATTACTTTGATTTTGCATGTTAAATAAACGGTTCCGTTTAAAATATACCCGTTTTCCTGGAAAATGGAACATGGTATGAATACTCGTATTTCAGAAGTATATTTTTTGTTGCCCATCGACGATGTATGTAAAACACTACTTTGGGTTCTTTAGAAGTTGTGCAGGAGGTGAATTCTAGCGGCAGGCTGCTCAGATTGGTAGTTTTCCGTGGTTTCTCCGAGCAACACCTTAACAAACGGGCCACGGACCACGCGCGATATTTCCTACCTCTTCCTTGCCCTTTCCTCACCCCTTACACACACCCACACCAACGTGCACTACACTACCACACACGCCGGGAGACCGGTCGGGTGATTAAAGCTTATTCCGACTGGGGCGGAGTCCCACTGGTGGGCAACACCTGGTTGGGAAAAACTCTGCTAGCCGATGGTAGCTCGGCACCGGATCTCGCCATGCAGCGGAGACCACCCGCCACCTCCAGAGCAAAAACATGCACTACACTTACGGAAATAATCACCTTACTAGTTGACGCGACCGGAATCACTAATCAAGTTGTGGTTGCAAAGTATCAGACAAGGTGCTCGCAAGGCTTCAATCGCTGAAGGATATGTGAACGAAAATATTTTTTTGCTAATTTCCCACTGTCTGTGGTTCTTGCTCACGGATGATCCTTTCACTATTTTTTCTTCTCGAGTAAAACTCTAATTCGCATTCTGTCACAGTTGTGGCCCTGATACGACGTAGCAAGGAGCTAACGCGATCTTCGACCTTCTCCAGAAACGACCATCCCCTCCCCTCACCACAGGTTTGTGGATGCCATGGCATTGGTTCGTGCTTCCGAATATGCCCTTCACATCCTAGGACTTCTTTCCCGAAGTAAAGCTCCACTTCGAATTCTCGCTGTCCGCTGATACGTACAAGTCGTAATCATTTTTCAGTTATTTTATTTTATTTTATTTGGTATATATTTGTTAAACAAAAGACTCTTCTAGAATTTTCATTCTGAAGAACTTGCCTCTGAAAGCGGTGATTCATCTTCGGTAGGAAACCTAATGGTTTTTGAGTTATAAACTAACACAATAAATGTGCTTGCCGTCACGTATAATGTTTTGTGTGGCTTTCTTTAAACGGATGTGGAGTAGATCTGAACTCATTCCCGACAGCCAGAGGAAGTGAAAGAGTTGTTTCCTTGTCTGATATTTCAACTTCATATTACTACTTCTCAGGCACTGTTAACCCTGATCGTAGATTGAAATTTTTCAGAAAAAAGTTTACACTGCCGGACAGAACAACCGAGGCGGGTAGGACGTCTACAGTGCCAATCTGTAAGGTCAAAGGGTTCGAATTTCCTCGTGATCATAACTGTCCCTTGTCTTCGGCTGTAGTGTCAACAAGTGTCTTCGGTGGGCCAACCTCTCAGTCGAAGAGCACTTTGCTCTGTTAACTAATAAAATAAAATGTACTTGCAGTCAACAATTAATCGTAGTATTTATTTTTTCAGCCAGTGGCCTCAAAATACCAGGGTTGCGTTTCTCAACGATCTAATTGGAATAGACTGTTCCAGTCATGAAATTAACAGCAATAATTATTGATAATACCCCTGGTCAGGTTGATAACTTCTAATAATTAGAGAAAAGGTGTTGTCAGGTATCGATGTTTTGATACCTGGCAACACCTTTTCTCACAAACGAAATAACCCAGTAGCATTTTGCATTTAACAATGCAACTGGGACGCCTCAATCAAGGCGGAGTAACTAAATATAACTTTTTCTAATTTTTCTAATCACTTTTCTATATTGACTAAACAAAGGCTACCATACAACATAGGAAGCGACGTGCATTAGAAGACGCAAATTTCATTAATTCAGGTTACTTAATATTTGGTACATTCGAAAACAAATTTAATTGATAGATTAGTTTTTGATAGATAGACCGCCTCAGCCAGAACAAGCTCTAACAGTAAGCTCCCGGCATGTGTGGCAGTGTAGTGCGTTGAAGTCCAAGGGTGTGTAAGCAACCTCGGCCAGTGGTCAGTGGTCATCGTCCTCCCGCACCCTTCTCCCTGAGCT
>BOPP01000033.1:9244644-9272668 GCA_017312745.1 Gryllus bimaculatus | reverse complement strand
CAGTCGCCTTTTATTGACGCTTTATCGCGCCCTCTCACAGTGGCCATTGAGGCCGCTTGTCAAACGTTGATCGAGCTAAACCACTCGCTGTCGTCATTAACACGTATTTCAGAGGTAGAAGATTCGTGGGCGAGGTGTGGTCGCGCCTTGAGGACAGTAAACATCGCCGGTTCTTCGATAACACGCCAGAAAATCTGAAAAGATACGGAAGTTCACACACGTTCCTCATGTAATACTACTGTCCTTGATACGAAAGGTCAGAGAATAAGCGTGTTCTTTACGTCGTTGCGAGTACTTCAAGATTTCGATTACTATCGTATGTAAAATTCCAATAGTTACAGGTTTCCGTGGCATGTAATCAAAGGTACCGGGGACCTTGGTGAGATTATGCAACCCGAAGCACAAAGCAAAGTACTTACGAACAGAAATCAATAAATGTTTATGTTTGAATATAAGTAATACAATGTTGTTTTAGGTTTTTTTATAATAGTTTATATTTATTATTCCATTCTTATTTTCCATATCAATGTCGAATGCTTAATATGCTGATGAGGCTGTTAATTATAGTAAGCGTAACAAGGAATGTAGTTTCATCTGCGAGTGTGTTTATGTATGTAAAATGTGTACAAATACATTGTTCTTTTACTCATTTTATTTCCTTACATCATAATTCCTAACTATTGTTTACTGCAAACGCCACTTCTTCCTTAATTGATGAGATTAAAGAAAGCGGGTTCCACATTCTTCCCAAATGAATTGTAAACGCAGCTTCATTGAACGAGCGGCGTGCGTGGGCTGGTCCCTCGCGTCCCGGACCTCTTCCCCCTCCCTTCCCCACCCTTCTATTTATAAACAGAAACCATGCGGTGTCCCATTTTTCATTAATACTCATCGATAGTTCTCCTAGTATTCTAAGAAGCCCATCACTTGATTGGTAGATTTCTTTTTCGTCCACACCCTTAAAAGAAAATTGTATAATTTTACTCTAAAAGAGCATTTTCTGCACCAGAGTCATTTCACAGAAGGGTTGCGAGAATATTATTCCACACAATCCCAGACAACGTAAGATCACTTCAACAAAAATAAAGCTGTAATATTGAGCAGTAACACGAGAAAAATGCTAAAAAGGCAACTTACAGAAGATGCGAAGATGCCGCTGGAGTTTAAATTCCGACCGCCTCGCTGCAGAACCACATGCGCACTCATGCACCTCGCAAGCCAGACTACTTTTCCCGCCGAGGACGAAAAGTTACCAACAGGTGGCAGCACCACTCCCACTCATTCATTCAATATCCTCCGAGGTTTCTGACTTCACGTCGCAACTACTGTAATTTTCGGGATAAACGTATTTTTTTTTAAATCTTTGCACGAACAAGAGAGAGTTGTACCTTGCTTATGAACTGGCCTCAAAACTTTCACTTCCAATCCTCATTATCAAATCAAAAAAATATTGTTTAAAAATCAGTGCTGTGATAGAATGAAAATAATGTTATTTTTCACTTGAATAAAATTTCATGTTGATTATTCCGATAAATTTATACAGCACCTATCATTTTATTGAAGTGTAACTTATTGATCTTACACTTTATTAGACTAATCATTACCCTACTTTTGTTTATACAAATATCCTCTTACATTTAACTTTATTTCATTCAAAATAATGGTTCTGCTTAAATTATTCATTTAAATATTAACATTTAAAAAAAAATAGAATTCTCTTTTTAAAAAAAATATTTTCTTCTTGAGCATTTTACAGTTTAGAAGATAATAAAATAAATCATGAAAAAAGGAAATGGATCTTTGGAGATCATGGTTAAAAAAATTTGGATAACATTTAATTATCTATTTTTGAAACAAGGGAAACTACATAAAATATAATAAAATGAAACCACAGAAGTTAAGTATTTCATTTTATGTAGTATGTATAATTCTATATGTACATATGATCTGATCTCTTATGCGGAATAATATTCCTATTGTACACATATAATTCAGCCAGGCATAAAATACAATTTAATTTAGTGATATACTTTATTAAACATTTCACAAATGAACATTCAAACAAACAAAATATATTTTTGCTTTATTTCACTAACTTCTTACCAATGAAAAACAGCCCAGCATAATGCACAGGAACATGGGAGGAATTGGAGAACAATTCACACATCTCTACAATGTGAGGGCCTATTTTTGTACTCTGACATTCTTCTTCAAACCACTTACAAATATCGCACAGGCACCCAGAAAACAGCCACCCTGAAAAACTGTATTACAAGCAGTAAAAATAGTTTTCACTCTTTAAGCGTGATTGGATGTGAGCAAATATCCTTCTTCCCTCAAAAACTGGAATTTCAAGGTATGCTCTATTTCAATTTAAAAATCATTTATGCATGCTTAACTTTTAATTATGCAATCCACACAATGTTTGTGCCCTTCTTATTAGTAAAGATCAAAGTCTAGCTGTCTTTATAAAAAGATAATACAAACAGGAAATTGAAGAAAATTCAGATAATTTATCCTACAGGTAAGCAGATTAAGAAAAACTATTCTCCCATGTTCCTCCCTCATAGTCACCAATTTATCACCACATTGCTAGGATGTGTTTCTTGATAGGGATGTTACAATTATCCCTTATTCCTACAAATAAGTAACTTTATAGCTATTTTGCCCTGTATACACAGCATCTAAACAACACTGACCCAATCATGAAACTAATCTGTGATGGGATTAAAATAGAGATAATCCTTCCTTGCAGTTAGAACTTGATACAATTAGAAAAGATTACTTGTTATTCATATGTACTTGCATTAAAAGTACATAACAATTAGAGATAAGAACACAGTTAACTGTTTTTAAGACCCCTACACACATTTAGAGAATGTATAAGGTTGAATTGAAGTCATTTCACAAGCTAGTGCAAAATGTTGCTCCTAGAGACATATAATTTCATGTTATGAAACTAGGAAGCTAGGGATGGTTTCTTTTTCATGTTGAATGGAACATTATAATAAATTAATATTTTAACATAACATAAAGTGCTGTGGCAAGATTTACTCATTATACACTAAAGTTTAATATTGTATGTGTATTAATTAATTGGCCTAAAGAAATTAATAGCAGTATCTGATTTCAATTGAGCCTTGGACTGTAGTAAGTCTCAGGAAAGATGATCAGACTGTTTACATTAGATAATAGCCCATCCAAGTATCTTTTTCTCAAAATAGGTAGTATCCTATACGTGTTTCAATGGAAATATGTGGAAGTATTTTTATTTGCACATTATTTTCATTTTCTCATCAATCTTCAGGCCAAGTGAAAATATATACTTGTAAAATATACCTCCTCATTTTAGTCATCTACTTATCTCACACAAGGCAAGTTTATTAAAGCAGTGAGAAAAATATATGACTATAATTATTGTAACGCTTATAACATGAAGCATATGCACTTAGGAGGTACTTATTAAAACATTCACATTAAGAACAATTGTATTCACAGCCTGTTCAATAGCAAAAAGTTTGATATACAGATACTGTTATTAATATGTTCTAATTAATAGATGATTTATTTGAAGGGACAAACGAATTATTAAATTCACTGTGTGGTGTCTTTTGCCACCATAAGACATTCATTAAATTTACTTGTGAATTGTATTAGCTGTGACAACAACAGTCATATATTTTTATTCTACTAGTAACATTCACAAATGTGGAATGAAGTATTATGCTCTACATGAGAGAATTCTGTCTCTAAAATATCACAATACATTCTGTGGCTGACAAGTAAACACAGTTTGCCACACAAATTCTTTCTCATTCAGAAAAATCAGTCATTTAATACCATCCCTAACAAAAAATAAAGAAGCTCTGTCTATTGTAAACTGTGAGTGTTCACCTAAGTACATTGCTGTGTAGAGTGTTAAGACCTGTTAATAGTCCATATGGACAAATTTCTCATAATGAAGAGCCACCCACCATATAGAAACACTTCATACTTTGGAACATTTTAGTTTTCCCATTCATGTCTTTTCTATTACAAATAAGGCTTACTCTCACCTTCAATTTCCTATCACATTCACACATGAAACAATGAATAATTTTTAAAACTAAAACATTTTCCCTGATATTCATATTAAATATACACCTTTTGTAGGTAATTGATCATGAAGTCTGGTCTTTTTCATTGTTACACACTACAGCAATATAACAATTTATTCTTAACTTCTGGAAATTATGTACAAGAAGTAATGTTTAGGAGATTGCTAACATTTAAAGAAAGTCTCACTTCAACTGTATATGTACAAACCCTACCTACAAATATTATCACAGTAGAAGTACAATTAAGAACTTTGCTCTTGGTATTTTTATTATCAGGTATAATGTAACATGTAACTGTTCTGAAAGATCAGACTTGCATGACCATAACTGATAAACAACACTAAAATAATAAAATGCATTAGCCATAACGTTTTTGTAAAGGCTGATATTCATTGTCATGGCATTAATATGTAACAGACCCAAATCACTAAACCCTGGATCATTTTGAAAACACAGTTCTCTGGCAGAAAGCTCAAGATTCATTGCATTGTTAAGCCATTGGAGCACATTTGCAAACAAGGTGCTTTATTTCTTGTAATTACATTTAAAGGTGTACTGTATTGAGATAAATACTTTGCATTCTAACACACAAGACCAGTCATACAAAGCATTAACCTTTGGATGGCATGCACAGAAAGTGTGCTACTCCAATTAGAAAATGCTCTTTTCATTCAAATTTAATTCCTTGCAAGTATATCAAATCTATAATGAAATGAAATCTATAATTAATTTTGCTGCATTATTCTCACATTTCACAGCAATATTAAGAAATTATTTAATTTTTTTTATTAAACCCCAAATAATAGACTTTATCAATATTTTAAATCTTGAATGTGTTATATTTATACATGGCACAACAATTCATTGATGTTTGTCAAAAATCTTGTGTTCTTACTTTATATTAATTATTCTGTGATTATTTGCCACCAAAAGGTCTGTCACTTTTAATGTCATGTCTTAAATGTCTTGAAATAATTTAAGCATTGTTTTATAGTGAAAAGTATTTTTATCAGGAGCCTATTCTTCAATATCTATATTTGCCATGTATAACTTTGCAGGTAGTTTTGAAAAATTGCAAATAAATTACACTTTTACTGATTTCCTATTTTTTTATTATCCATACTTACAAGTGAATATGTTCACATGGCTCATATAGTCACACTTCGACAAGTAATCATTAGGTATAGTAATATTTTACCTGTATTGATCTTTATAGATTTCTAGCAGTAATTATGATAAATAATTAGTGTGATAATCAACAATTTTGATCAACTTTTCTAATGGTATATTGCTAAATAAGGATGGGTGGAGAGGACATAAGAATTCATCACTGGTAACAGAACAAAGAAGTTCACTATTGTAACAATTATTTGTACATTATGAAGACACAATAAACTAGACATAAAATGTAAACTCTGTGATCTGTTACCATGACCCCAGAGAAAAAAGAATGTTCTTGAATTAATATTTTTATAAACAAAAGTTTAACAGGCAAACAAAATAATTCGGAATTGCAAGGTATGCACTTGGCTTTTGAATGGGCTCTTACTTATATTTCAATTTTCAAATTATAAATTTGGAAACTGATTGAAGCTCCACTATAATAGCCTGATGGAATACAAAATTAAAATACTATACTTTTTCAAGCAACAAATACTAATACTCAAGCCAATATTTTCATTACACATTATTTGAATAAAGAAACACAACAAAATAAAGTCACATTAATGGTCTTCAATAGTACAATATTAAAAGTTCATAGCCAATATATTTGCTTATGCTACAATGTTTTGATTACTACAAACACATGTAATTATCTGAGACTATTCCTTTTTATATTTTTGCAACAAAACTATAAAATATTCCATTTAGAACATGTAACAAATAAGTTACAATTCTTCATGCATGTATGATTTGTTTCTTTAATATCTCTGCTACTGTAAACAGATAAATTAATATACATTTTCTCTATATTAAATTAAATTTTCAACAAGATTTTTATCTTGTTTGGACTATCTGTCACTTCTAATGAACATAGTTGAGAATGTACATATGTTTTGTGTAACAGTGAATACTATGCAAAGTGCCAAGTTCACCAAAGCATATATCCTTCAAATGTAAAATGGCAAGCAGTCATTTTCCACCCACCCACAACTTAATATTATTAAAAGAAATTATTTACCAATTCTCATCATAAAAAGGACAAAAAGTATACGACTGTACGTTTCCTAAATGTACAGAATTTCACAATAACACAGGCCTTTGAAATGACCAAACTTCTTATGCTTAGAATAAGTTCCATCAACAAAATGTAATACTCTAGCACCAGAATAGATAAAAATCTTCATACACATACACTACAACTCATCTTCAAATGATTAAAAAACACACACTTTTCTTACTAAGTTGCACAGTCACTCTTGTCCACATCACAAGAAACTTCCAAATGTCTCTTTTTCTTTTTCCTCAAAAATTATTAACTGTCTTGGAAAGTTATGTTCCACATATCTCAAAAACTGTTCATCACTAAATTCATCTTTTCACTTTCATCTTCTTTCTCGCTCCATCTTGCATTTTTCCTCTCAAAAACTGTACAAATAACAAAATATTGACATGCTGTCTTCTTCTCTGTATTACTTTACTGACATATTGAAAACCTGATCTTTGTTACAACATACCACTCATGTACACTTTGTACATGCTGTCTCCATGCACATTATTTTTTATCACAGTTAATGAATAAAACATTTATTCAGTTACACCTGTTTAGTATGTCTATCTTTCTACCACCTCCCCTCTTGAATCGATTTTGTACCTTATTCATAATCATTGATATCAATCATATGTCAATGGAGGCAGTTAACTACTACTATTTGATTTAGTACAAATAGTATTTTGTATGACATTTTTAGTGATTAGAAACATGCACTATATGCCATTTAATGGAAACAGTGAAAAAGATTATATGAGTGCAGCATCATTATTTGCTGTGGTGAAATATATTGCATTCACAACAAGAAATATTTTCTAGTTATAGGTATCATTCACATTTCCTTACATCTGAGAATATTGAATGTCTATGATTTCAAGATATTGTTAATCAGTAGAATCATATTACAAATCATGTCCACTCCCAAATTTATTTCAAACTATAAATTTTGGAGAAGATGTGAAATGAAATAATGTTTCAAAAAGAATGTTGGGATTCAAATGACTGACCATTCTTTACATTATTGTAATACATTTCAATGATTCTCACAATTAAAATTTTTTTGGCTACATACATTTAGCGATAATTTTATTATACGTACTGAGTGCTAAAAAAAAATCAGCAACTCATTTCTCTCGTTATTTCGAAATGTGAAAGTTTTCAATTTATTAAAAGCAGCATGTTGAAATGTCTAAGAAATGCGTCAGTTTTTCCAATTTGAAACATTCAGTATTTATTTGCTTTCATACACAGAAGCAAAAAGCTTTCATGAAACAAAGTCAAAGAAGCTGCTTCAGAAAGAGGCTGCGTAGTTGTCCTCAAAACAAAGTCATCTGAAACAATGAGATGTTATAATAGTAGAGTTTGTTCCAATAATGTTTGTTATATAATGACAAATTACTTTTATTTTGTTAATTTACAGTTCAATTATATTCCGTATGAGATTAGGTTCCTTTTTCAATATTCACTAATCTGAATATTAATAATTTTCAACAGAAAGCTCCGATATATCATATTTTTTTTATATCCCATAAAGCTCTTTTGGTCACATTGCGATAATCTACCATGATAAAATAAATTAGAAACTTATAATTACAAATATCGCAAAGAGTAACAACTGATTAAATAAACATTAACCTAGAAAGTTAATTGTAATTAATGTTAATTTTAAATTATTTTTTATATATTTATTAGTTTAATTTAACTACTTATTTCTTTTTATCAAATTTGCAATTACTACATATTTCTTATTAACTGCAGAATTGAAGATGGCTGAAATGTGACCAAAAAAGCTTGAGTTTTTAAAGAACTATGAGATTATATCTGAGCTTTCTACTGAAGAAAACATTATAAACATCACTCCACTTCCTATTACAAATTCCACGTTGAAATTGTAACTGCATCCATCACTGTAAGATGTAAAGAAAAAGGAACTGCTCAATAGAACTTCATGACAATCATATATTATGTAAATATTAAGATACTACATGGAAAATTACAAAATATCTTCTGTATAATTTAAATTCAAGTTAGACACTGTGTTTGTTTTTGTTTATATTTCTCTTAACTATATATTTCAAAATATTTTCAATAGAAATAATAATTGTTCACTCTCCCATTTACAAACAATAAATTAACATCTCACAATTTCTTTCTAATCCAACAAAATTCTTTATGAGAAATCAAAGTCAGGTGAACACTATATTGATGTTCCCACTATAAGGAAATCCTGGTTGCACCACTGAATATTTGACAATTGAAATAATAGGTTTTATGTTCTTGAATTGATATGAAGAAATGCAAATGGAATGAAGTTAAAAGATATTTAGGACAGTTATTCTACTTAATGATCTGAAAATGTTGTCCAGAAAATAGTAGGTAAAATGTATTTAGGAAAAAACATTCCTGATTATGAAGCTGAAAAATTATTAATTGATTAATATTGTTTTGTAATTTGTAACAATGAGACCAGTCATCGATTATGGAATTGCAGCCTATCAATTTATTTACTTCTTTGGAACCCATAGTTTTATAATTTATACAAAATGACAAAGTAGTAAATCATTTTAAACCATTATTTTCTCAATATCAAATAATAAGAATAGCCTTTTCTTCTTGAATGAGAAGTCGAGATGAATTTAAAATTTTTAAATAATAAAAGCACAAGGGAAGAATTGGAACATATTTTATACTTTTATGTCCAACCTTAATTACTAGTGAATACTGCAGAGATCAAAAATGTTTTCACACAGAATAAAAAAATTTAAATGTGGCATAAATTAAAACTTTAAGTAAAATAATATGTTAAAATAAAAGCATTTTGGTGTAAATGACAGAATTATTTGATAGCATTGCCAAATTTTTACTTCTATGAAGTCATTCATTATCAGCTTTTCAAAATCATCTATAAGAAATAGATTTGCCATATTTCTGATTTTGGAACTTAATAAATAATTTATATTTATGGAAATATTATGATCCCCTCCATTATGCCTAAATTTATTGGGTATCTTTTGAATTTCATTGTGTCAATAAAATACTCTAACTTCTGCTGTAGCATTCCAAACTTTCTCATGCATAGCATATCAAACATAAAATTAAAATAATAAATTTCATTAGATATATTACCTTTTCAAAACTGTTTCAAAGTACAGACTCAATTTGTTTGATTTCTGTTGGTTGATTTGCAACTGGGTTGATTGGTGAAGCGGCTGTTTCTACTATCTCAGGAATATTGTTTGGCATATTGTCATCATCATTTTCTTCTTCAACATCTTCATCAATTGGTGTAAGAGCATCAGGCAGTGGTGGCAATGTTGTAGGAGTAGTGCATCGTTTAAGAGTAGGAGCAAGAAAGCTGGTAATTGCTGAAACTCCAAAGAATGCACCAGCCATGTAGAATGAAATGGTATAGTCTTGAGTTGCATCATACACAGCTCCAGCAAGAGGAGATCCCACAATAGCAGCAGCTCCACGGAACAGGATGAGAAGGCCAAATGCATTGGTGAGTTTATCCAACCCAAGCAAATCTACCAATATTATAGAAGTGAGAGAAATGTAGCCCGCTGAAATAATAAAAAGAGAAATTGTAATAAATAAAAAAAATTCATATTATAATCTATTTTGTAATGTTTCATATATACTAATATCAATCATCTATTTTGGTAAAAGGTTTTCTCATATTGAAGATTTTAAGCTTTTTGGCACTTTGTTCTCAAGAAAGAAGATATAATATGAAATCAGATATTTTTATCTATTGAAGTTCACTTCAACAATCACATATGATATTCATTACATTCAATACACAAAAATTTAAAAACAATAATAAATTAATGAACTTCCCAAACTGACTTAAATATTTATTAATACTAAAGTAATTAATACTAAATAATTCAGGATACTTACAGATAGCAACACCAAAAAATATAGCCATGACCATGAATGACATGTAGGACTGGCAAAGTGGAGTAGCAGCTACAGCCAAAGTGCTCACAACAAGGCAGATATTATTGAGCAAGAGGGAATCTACCTTTGGCAAATCAGCAACAAAGCCGCAAGCAACACGGCCCACAGTATTGGTAATACCAATGGCTGACAGTAAATACGAAGCCATGCCTGGATCAATTCCCTTTAAAAAGAAATACCTTGTAGAACAATTTTTTTTTTATAAAAAAACTTGTGTTTCTGCTTGTGTCTTCCTACTTACTGCTTTTATAGCACAATCCACAAGGTACACAAAAGGAACATAGAGACCCATCATTCCAAAGAAGTTACTTATGCTGATGAGCATAAACACAGGGTCCTTGAGCAGGGAGACGTCCATCATAGAGGCCAGAGTCGACTTGAAAGCTTCCGAGAATGTGCAGCATGGGCATGGATCTGCAACAAAATGTTCATTGTTTATTAGCACCAAAAATTATTCAGTTAGTGGGATAAGTATGGATTACAAAACATCAACCGTGTAAATAATGAAGAATCTTAACTGAAACCTTATTCAAACATCATTTGTCTTTCCAACTATCTAAAAAATAGACACATTTTGGAATACAATAGAAAAAAAAAAATTTCAATTTATTCTGAAAAGAAAGAAAATTTACTTTCAAAGTATTTGAAAACAATGTAATTTGCTATTTTTATGTTAGCTTTTAATAGTTTTGAAGATAAAAAATCTTCTTTACATATTAACAATCAAATCTTACCTGCCCTTTCAGGATCCACAACAACACCATCACGCTCTTGTGCGTACTTTGGCAGGGACATGACACTTTGACGATAGCTGGCCAATGACTTTTGTGACTTGTATTCTGGAAGATTCATCACACTGCCAGAGTAGAAGATATCTTTGCGTGACATGGGGCGAATCATTTCTTTACGCTCCCTAGGAATACTGGACTTGGAGGTGCTAAACATAATACTTTCGTTGTCTCCCATCTATGAACAGGCAAGGAAATATTATCAACATTAGTCATTAATAAATAAAAAATTAACAATAGAATTACAAAACAATATTGAGGAGAAAATTTGAACATTTAACTGATAAAAGATATATCATTAAAAAACGATCACATCCTTATTATTAATACTCACATCAGTCTTGGACCACATGTCATCACAGTTGTTATTGCGACTGCCAAGAAAAGATGAATTTGATAGACGAAGATGCAACGATCGACGTATGTCACCATTTGAATTCATGTTAGAGCGGGATACTTTAATTGCCTGGAGCGTAGGGCGATATCGTTCTCCAGCACTTGTTTTGCGGATGCGATCAAAAAATGGCACTGAACCTGAAAATTTAAAATAAAAACTTATAATAAAAGTACAATAACAACTAATTATAATAATAAAATACAATTTGATACATTTTGAAAGTAATTTTAAAAAAATATGATTATCAAAGTAGTAAAGAGTAAGAATAAGAAAAGGTTTCTTGAACAAGAAAGTTTCAAGGTAAATAATTTTTACAGAAAAACAAAAACACGATAAGGATTAACTTTACACATGTTCAAATGAATATGAATTTCAACACACCATTCTTTGGAAGTCCTTGAACATGTGTAGTGAAGGCTGGTTGTGAAGCATTGCGAGGCAGGTTAGCTCGAGCAGTAAATTCCAAACCATTTTCTTCATTAAGTTTCTTTTCCGTTTGCTTCTCATCTTTCTCTTTCTCTTCTTTGCTGTCCTTTTCTTTACTATTTTCTTGTTCTTCCTTAACATCTTCAATTCTTAAATTGCGACGCTGCTTCTCTCCATTTTTAAGTTCTGTACTTCCAGTGCTAGAAGCTCCAGATGACCCACTTTGTTCTGGTACTTTAACCTTTAGAAATATAAGAATCAGTGAGTAACAACATAAATAGATTTAGTGACCATAGTATTTATTAATAAGTTCAGTTTCACACAATGATTGCAATAAAATTTTACAATAGTTCTTACTTCAGAGATGGTTGGAAGTGTTGGTACAGTTGGAACTGGTGTTATAGGAGTTCCTGGTACAAGCTGGTCAAGGTTAAAACTTGAATGCACTCCCGGATCTATGTTGATGGGCATTTTCAAGCGTTTCTCCATGCTGCCATCTGGGAGTTGAACCATGAAATATGATCCTCCAATAGAACCTCTCTCCATTTGAAAACGTTTCTCTTCAGCCATTCGTTGGAGAAGTGGCTTACAACGTGGTGATTTAGGATATTCCAGAGGCCTCATTAATGCTCCAAACACCTACACATAAGAATTGTGTGGAAACTTACTTCAGAGAGCACTGGTTGTTAAAAGTTATCCTTTCAGATATATCTTATTCATTGCCTTTACAACCTTAATTCTTAATTCTTTACTTTTCATACTTTATATGAGAGCACTGCAATAGCTAGTGATTAAAAAAGTATACCAACATTGCAGAAAATGAAGTATCGCAGTACTTTAATAACTGAAAAAATAAATGTTGATAAATAATTTGTTGTAAATTCATTTAATTCTTAATGGTTTAATGTACAATAGTATAAAGAATATTATTTTTCCAATATATTACATGGTAACAGAACAACTATTTTTTTTAAAAAAATCAGATCAATTCAGCAGTAGTATGTCGGTCATCTTTAGGTTTGCTGATACTTACAGCACAGTTTAGAATAAGGCCAGATAAAATGAGATTGGCCCCTTTCCATCCATATTCATCCAAAAGATATGTTGCAAGAGGAGCAAATGCAAATGTACCAAATCCTGAACCACAGACAGCAATACCAGTAGCAAGAGATCTTTTAGTTTCAAAGTAGTAGCCTACACACACCACAGCAGGCAGGTATATGAGGCCAAATCCAATGCCTGGAACATATCAAATAGATTTGGAAAACACAATAAATTGAAAACATTCACATTTTACTGTTTGTAATGATGTGTTTTAAAATACTACAGAAGAAAATTTAATAACTGAAAACACATTAAGATATAACAAAAAAATTAATTATCCTTTTCATACAAAATCAAAAGGGCTATGTTTGTGTAGGTGCTTAACATAAAAGTTCATAAAATCAGTTCAATATGCACAAAGTTTATATTACTAGAATTAAACATTTTTGTTCTTCTGGAAGATGTAATGATTTTTAGTAACAAATTTGGCAAAATTAGTTTGTATGCTCATTGAAAAACTAACAGTACAGTCCAAGTTATTAGGAAATCACTGGCTAATAATATTTTGCAAGGCAAGGCCTCCCACTCGAATATAATGGTGATAGGGGGTGGGGGCGCTCATAAAGTAACATTTCCAGATGAGCCGGTTCAAAAGTGCATTAATATTTGATATAAAAAATGAGTATCAGATACATTTGCCATTACTTCACATTCAATTTACTTTAGGTTTCTACATGCATTACATACTGAAAATAGCTTAAAACTAAATACAGTAATGTATTTACTAGCCTTAATAAGCTAGTAAAAATGTGGTGTAGGCTATGGTTATAGTCTAGGCGACAATTTTCGGTAAGAATGATAAGTGAGCTTATCTCGACTAAATAAAAGACACTGAAAGAATTCGTAGAGTGATCGCCGGAGCTGCACCTAAACAATATAATGAGGTGAAATTTTTGAGGGAAGGAAGGGACCGTTCGGGGCAGGAGAATACTCTATTATCCCAATACAGAATTGAGCCAGATACCCTTCGTTAATTAGGCAAGGTGGCGTTAATAGGTCAGTTATTAATTTTCCTGAATTTTTCGAATAGACTATAAGACTTTATCAGGTCTTGGATATTTTGCTTCGGAGTCGTTCGTCATTGTTGACAGATTGAAAGAGAAACACAGGATTTATAAGTTATCATCGTTACTAGCAATAAGGTAACTCTCCCTACCCGCTAGCGTAACGTAAGTGTAAACGTATTATGCCACGCGTGGCCTGCATGGGCATCTAATTGGGGACGCTTCGGGGAGGCGATTAAGCCTAGCCACTAGGAAGTAGGGTTTTTCCGTAAAAGAGAAGAACGCGGAAACGGAGACACAAGGGCTTTGTGGAGTTTCCGCGGCTTATAAGAGCTTTTACATTGTGGTATAACAAGCAAGGGTGGCGGACGTAGTAAGGTCACGCGCGGCCCTCGCCAATATATAACAGAGTGTACAGAGACAGTGGGTGGGATATCTGAGACAGGCGGGAGAACCTCGTGCGTGTGCACAAAACTTGGCGCCACGACGGTGCATATGCGCAGCCAGGCTCGCGAGCTCGAGTCACTAGTTGACGAAGCCTAAGCGGACTTAGATCCTTGGCGTGACGCGGTCGACGGAAGGGAGCGATGCTGTGTGCGTGCTCGAGGTGAAGAGTGGTTGAGCGCCATAGCATTCACGCCGACTTCTCATCGGATAAGAGATCGCTAGCTGCGAATCGAGGCAACCTATCAGCGCGTTGGGTGCGCCAGAACGAACCTTTGGGTCCAGCGTGACATCCGGGTCACGGAAGCTTAGCCGCTTTGGTAGCAGCGCTTCAAAGTAGGAGTGGCGAATGCCACAATCAAACCATCTTCATTCGGCTTTGGATCGCTACGCGTCGTATCAGGGGATAGTAGGTCTTATCAGAGCTAGGGGTAATTAAGTGTATTATTTTGTTTTGTTTTCTTTGTTAACCTAAGCTATGATGTTATACGAAAGCTCTGTGTCTGTGGTCGCTGTGAGTATCCATGACGTCACAGTAGCATAACTGCTTCAAACTCCCTCCCCTTTACGTAATTTATGGCCTAGCCGTTTACAGTTCACTACAGCAAGTATGGTAAATTGGCCCACACAAAGAGGGTGAAAAATCCGCCGCCGTTGAGCGTCTAAAAGTGGACATCGCCGTTGTCTCAGCTGTGACTGACCAGGAGATCCTAGGGTTTGAGACCTACGTTAGCGAATTTCCACACTTGCTATATAGCGAGCTCGCATTAAGCCGCTATCTGGGCCACAATTCTAGCGGCCGGCTGCTCTGATCGCAGATTTCCATAGCTAGTCCGATCAATATTAAGCGAATGCCGGAGCGGCACCCTTAACAAACGGGTCATTGACCGACCTTTCCTTCCTCTTCCTTGTCCTATTATCACCCCTTTCTCACATACACATGCACTACACAATCACCACACCATGTACCGTGCCCCCCCCCCACGCTAACATGACATGTCGGGAGAAAAGAGCTGGGGCGGTGCCCTGCTGGGGGAGACACCTGGAGAGGGGACGTCTCCCGCAAGACGACGTATAAGTCGGCGCCGAATCTCACCATCCAGCTAGAACAACGCCACTTTCTGAGACTTTATTAACGGGGCTAATGAACATAGCTGTTAATGACTATAGCAGGTTGGGGCGGTGCCCCTTCTGGTGGGAGATGCCTGGTTGGGAGAAACCCCGCTAGCCGACGGTAGGGCGGCCCCGGATCTCGCCATCCAGCGGGGAAAGCTCACCGCCTTCTCCCGGGGAAAAACATGAACTCCAAATACGGGAATAATGCCCTACTTAGTTGACGCGCCCGGAATCACTAAAAAACTAACCAACCAACCGTCCGACGGACCGAGTCCTGCCTCTCCCCTCGTCAGTCCATCCCGTCCATCCCCCACCCCGCCCTACACCTTCCCCTCCCCGTCCCCGTTCCTGCCCCGCTTGCACCTGTGCATCGCAACTCGGAATGCCTAGACGCATCCAACAATATTTCATTGATCCATTGATTAGTGATTCCGGGTGAGTCAAATGCTAAGGTCATTAGTCCCGTCCATGGTATTAGTTCGGTTTTTTTTCACGGGAGGTCGCCGTGATCTACCCGCGCTAGGTGGCAAGATCCGGCGCCGACCTACCAGTCAGTGAGCGGGTTTTCGTCAACCAGGTATCTCCCACCAGTGGGGCAATGCCCCAGACGGGGCAAACTGTAAGTAACCGTATGGTCTTCCTGCGTGCGTGGTGGTGTAGTGCATCTCAGTGTAAATGTGTGTAACTAAGGGATGTGGATAAGACAAGGAAGCGGAAGGAAATATGGCAGTCCGTGGCCCGTTTGTTAGAGTACCGCTCCGGCATTCCCCTGGTTTTGATTGGAGAAACCACAGAAAACTACCGATCAGAGTAGCCGGTCGCTAGAGTTCTTCTCCAGACAGCGAAAGAACTCGACCTAGCTATCTGGCTAGTGTAGAAAATCCTGCCACCGTCGGGACTAGAACCTGGTCAGAGGCACTGCAATGACATCAGTTGATGCCCTAAGCCACCTCTCCGCATTCAACAACAACAAAACCTATTTCACTCCTTCAGAAAAGGAATTTAGAAAATCTATCCTTATGTGGTTACATTTATCATAATAGGACCGTATATTTTAAATATCCTGTTTCTAGTTTCGGCATGTTTGTCTCTCCGTCGTTATGTCAGTCAGCTTCTTCCCTAACAAGATTTGTCGCCCTGTGAGGCGCTGCGCTAGCAAGTCATCCATCTGGACCTGAGTCGTTCGAGTCGTCGTGTGTTAATATGGGTGCCACGCGCCGTTTCCCGTCTGCCCGCCTTTCCTTCCTGGCAATTTTGTTCATCTCTCCCCCTTTCATTAACTTTCTTTCTCGGCTGAGCGCAGCCGCTTCACGATCACAGGCGACGGAAGGGCAAGCGAGGCACGCGTGTATTGAAATTAAAGGCTTGCGTTGCCACAGCCTGCTGAACGGCTCGCGATAGCCGTGCCTGCCGCAGCGGCGAATTTTATTTCTCCTTGGCGTAGTTAGGCCACCGACGAACGCATGAAAGTTAACTAGAAGGCGGAAGCCTGAAGACACTTGGTGTGAGAGTGATGTAGAGACTACGTTTATTGCAAGGGACATACTAAAGACGATTCGAAATCGACATCAATCATTTCGATTTGTATTTTGTCTGACTTAGAAATGGGCTCCTCGTTCAGTAATGTTACAAAATGTGAATTTAATTTAATGTACACACGATTTTGTTCAATATTGAAAATTGACACCTATGTCTAGGTCGCGGTAGCATACGTTCTCATTAAAAATATCCGTTTCACACATCGTATTCGGGAGTATTTTACTTAACAATCCGTGGTGCGAGTAAATCAAGTGTAGAGGCTTTTAACACCCAGTTAGGGATGGGAATAAACTACAGACCCTCGTATGAATTCGTACCTGTGCTCATGCTACACTTTAATTTCATACCGGGGGATTTTACTCCCCCAGAACGGAACCTTCAGTTTGTAACTTCAAACTTTTTTGCTTTGTTCACCGCTTTTTAGTAATTTTTGCCTAATTTATTGGGATTTTAAATCCAATAATTAGACAAAACTGATTTGGAGGAAAACGTAAAAAATTACAATTTGTGGATGGCGTTTTCCTTGAATATTATTAAATAACAAAGGCCACGCTATCGGCCCTTTTAGAGTTTTGTTTTCTTTGTATTTTATTGTTTTGTCGTATGTGAAAATCAAAATACTTAGTGTACGAACTTTAAAATTGAATATTCAAAATAGTATGTGAAGATATTTTGTATGTATTTATTTAATGTCAAAAACAGTTGAAACAGGATATTGTCGCTTGAATACTGTCACTATTACGTTTTCTTTGTTTTATGATTTGTGACCTTTAAAAATTAGTTATTTCATAATTTGATTTTTTGAGTGGTTACAACCCTCTGATTGAACAGAAAGTGAAAAAAAGTTAAAACCTCATATTTTGTAATGACACCCATCCCCACTCTCACGCATGTCAGAAGTCAGATAAACGAGAACTAAAGAATGCGAGTAAGGAAAAATAAAAAAGCTAAATGAATAATTCATTTATATTTGAATTTGAAGGAAAAGTAAAATTTATTAGTCTTTGGATACGCTTCAATGAAAGAAAAAATTTCTATTAAATATTTTCTCCAAGCTTCATCAAGAACTTCAAATTTTTACCAGTTTGGGCCATCCCGCCCATGGTATTTTGTGAAAAGCTCCTTTTAATGTTTAAATTTTCTATTAAGAAATGTTTACGCATTCTGAAGAAAGATAATCACATATGATTTTCTATTTAAAAAATCAAAAACATTTTGAAATTTAATTAAAACTCTTACAACATAATACAATTAATAATTATAAACTTGACAAGTTTTGAAATTGCATGGTTCTTAAAGGCCAAAGACTTTTCTGATTAGTTTGGAAGATAGTCAAACATATGTCTTGATTTCCGAAGCTCGATTAATCACCAGCCTCACCAGAAAAGTTCCAGAAAGCAATTCGGTGTGTAACGATTGGTCTTACAGTTCCAGCATTCGGAGACCTGACCAACAAATTGGAATTATTGGAACGAGAAATGGAAGATAGAGGGGCGTATCGGTTCCATTCTTGACAAGTCAAAAGGATTTTGCCATTTCAGTAAGGGCCATAACAAATGTGTAAAGCCAATGAAATTATAATAATTTAGTCGGTGAATGGAATACATTCTTAATTTAAGCCTTCTAATGGTCAAATTAAAGATAACTAATTATTATTAAAGTTCATGTTCATTTTAAATAATGAGAATATCCCAGCGAAAGTGTCACAATTCATAGGCTATGAACGATGTGTTTCTATACCTTCAATTTTTTTTACATCACACACGCACATTACGTTCCACATTAATTCTTGACTCATGCGGATTAGTCCTAATACAATTTTCAGTAACATACTATTTCGAGGCAACTACTATATATTCACACATTGCAAGACATGGTGAACTTCTTAGATTAGTTCGTTGATTGGTACAGGTCACACACGTTTAAAACGCATACAACTAAGTTTTTTTCGAGATTTTGTGTAAGGGACTAAAAATTTAAGATGTCTACCGATTTACCACACTCCCTTGGCCTTTCGGATTTGTAGAATTAGAGCTTTATTTCAGCTGTTAAACTACCAATTCACACCTTGACTAACAGAAGACTTCTCAAGTTTAGCGTTGAGTTGAAATTCTTTTCACGTAAGTCTGCATGGAATACGGGACTCTACTTTTGTGAGACCCACGATGCACCTGACGTGGAGTCACGCAATCTAAACGTTCTGTATTCCAGTCCTCCGACCTGCAGTTTCCATCGCCCTTCCTCAATCGCAGTGCCCAGCGACAGAGGAAGGACGAATCGCGCATAAAAAGTTCGCTCGTAAACCCCTAACGCCCACGAGTTCTTTTTACGACGTTCGGGCAATTCCGCGTTTCGGAAGAGTACTGAAATTTCTAAATTCGTTTATGTCGTAATGTACGTGGAGGAGTGAGCATACGATAAATTGTTAATGAAAGCTCGGGATGATGGGACTGCATCGAGAGGAAAATGGCGGCCATACTAATAGCTTCAAGGAAAAAAAGAATAAGTGTATTAGTAAAAAGGAGCCCAATGTGAAGAAATATTGTTGTTGTTGTTGCACAACGTCGTTCATACGCAACATAAAGCAAACAGATGTCAACATATTTGGATAACATTCACATTTTATTATTACTTCTATTGAATGCTGACATATAAGCTGAGAATGTAGAATTTTTCATTATCGAAATTTTTAATTCAATTATTCGCACAGTACTTTAGTACACATTTTGGTATAATTTCCATGGGATGGAACCCACAAAAATCATTTTATTTTCGTTAAAAAATAATAGTGATGTATTATAAACCTTAAAGGATAAAAGTTATCTGTTATTTTCCAATCCAATACAATAGATTTAAGTGTAAGGTAATAGGAATAAAAGGTAAATTTCCACGTTCCACATGGTTGGAAAGGTGTGAGCTGTGTCTGATTGCAAAAATTATGACATTTAGAAGAATCGTTTTTTGATTTCCTTGTGATGAGAAGCTGTATGTCACGAAGTCTACAAGTTCTTACAAACTTTGTGTTGTAAGTGCTTTATTACGTATATACTTATCATTTTCCGATTAAATGCAGAAATTAAATTTTTTAATCACTGCTTTGTTATGCTTGTGACATTGTAGATTTACTTTTATATTCCAAAAACATTAAATGTAATATATAAATATACAGACAAATAAAATAAAATAATGACTAGTAATAATAACCTAAATAATAGGTTTATTAGAAACGACAGAACTCCTAAATGTTTTGTTTATGTATTCAAATTTGAATTTGTCGCCGATTTTCCAGGTTCGCTGGTGGGCAGATGTCTCTCATTAACAGAATGAGAGAGGTCCGAAGAGTCCTTCATCGTCTGTAAAGCATCTGTCATACATAGCAACATTGTGGCACGCGGCCTGCCGCACCCACCTCCCAGGACGCCGTAGGTGAGCATGAGGGTGTTGACGTCGGGCGACACGGTGCTCAGGATGAAGGCGACGCACCCGATGATGCTGCCGGCGATGCACACGGCGCGGCAACCGAACTTGTTGGTGAGCGCGCTCACGACGGGACCTGCGGGCGGAATCACCGGGTGAGCACAGCAACACCACTATTCATTAATCGCTGTATTTATTGAGGAAATATTGGAACCAATTATCAAACAGACAATCTCTTTTTTTTTAATTTACTCAACGTTTCGAATACTACAGTTTCATATTTTTCTTCAGATATATTTTCTATAAATGTAACAAACAATAATTACACTTATAATAATAGTCTAAATGTATTCATTGTTTAAAATGTATAAAATTTCCTTAAATGCAATAATTCTAAGTGTAATTATTGTTTCTATATTTAAATAAAATATATCTGAAGAAGAATATGAAGCTATAAGATTCAAAACGTTGTATAAATTTAAAAAAAAAACAATATATTGTCTGTTTAATAATTGGTTCCAATAATTCCGAGAACCACAAGTTGTCAGGAGTCCGACTGAGAACCAGCAATAGCACTTACAAGAGACATTTCATCAGGTGCAGATCGAAATCTGGACTCATTTTTTCTATAGATAGATATTTACTATTTATATACGCTGTAAAAAAAATAGCTGCCGCAGCGCACTAGAAGTTACTAAACAATTTCCACATTGTTCAAGACTCCAATCGTCGTTCATGCGGGGTTTATGCAGCCCTACCAGCTGAGAGAGAATGTTCGTCCAGAGAACAAGCGCTCCTTCGGGCACGAAAGCCAATTCAGGTAAGTTGAGATACTAGCGAGCAATGACAGCTCTACGTGAGTCATTCGCAGTCACAATGCTCGCTGTACGAAGGGTTGTCCATGGAGTAAGCGCAGCCAATACAGACCAAATTCTTTAGTTTTCAGTAACTCCCAGTGCGAGACGTTAGCTAATTTTATTCACAGCACATATAAACAGTGCCCATATTTTTTAAATGAAAAAAAATATCAGGCCAGATTTCGGCCCGCATATGATGAAAGGTCCCTTGTTAGATCAGCATAAATGTATTATTATAGCTTCACTATGAGTACGTTTTATTGAGCCCTCTCTGTCTAGTTGCACGAGGGTAGGGATTATTTTGTAGGAGCACCATAAATACAAACCATTCATTTGCCGGAGCAAATAAGGTTTTCTAGTTTTCAAATTATGCGAACTAAGCTTTTGGTGTATTTCTTCATAATTAATATATTTGTAGTAAAGGAGTGGGGAAGGGATTCTGTAGCTCAAGAAAACGTACTGGGCACATTACACTTCTCCCTCACACGTCACATACTGATTTTTGACACTTATGTAAATGAATAAACCCCACTTCCCCAGGTTGCTCGTGGCTAGCCAGCTCGCTTTCTATGCCGCAATCCCGGGTACGATTCCCGGAGGGTGAGAAATTAACTGTCGCTTTCAATGTTATGTACCAAAGTTCTGATAACTGTTTGGAAGATAAAAGCTTCTCGCAGGTTGACAATGCCAATAAATGGATTACCAGCGTTGTCAAGGATTTGGGTCAGTAACAAGTTGAGGCACACTTCAATCAAAATCGAGATACATTCACGAGCAGAGGGAAGCTTGCTGTAGCTAGAGTGACTTTTCTTGTTGCTGTCTATCCTTCAGACACAGCCTAAAGATTATTCAGCAACACTAAACGCAAAAAAACAAAGGAAATCGAGAAGCAGCACAGTCCTTTCGCATGACTTGTTAGTTTGGAAACGCAAAAGGGGCCGCTTGGAGTTATTGACGCTGACTGTTCTGCATCCATCCCAAATTAGCATTTGCGTTGCGCGTTGACTCTCCAATTTAGACTAGGGATGCGACATTGCCAACAAAACAACGATGTTTTGAAAAAAATAATTTTTAATTCAGATTTAACTGACAAAATAAAATGAAAAATGATCAGAATAGTAACTAAAGTTTTATTATCCAATTCGATAGTTAAGAAATAATGCAGTCTGGATTTATTGACGAAAACTATTTTAATTACTTTTCATCCCTTATTTATTTATTTAATTTATTTATTTAGATATTTATGTAAATATTTAATTTATTTCTGTAAAATAACAATCTCATCTCTTCATATTGATTTTTCAGATCTCTGTAATGCGATAATTCCTAGTTATCCGTATGACAAAAACTGAAATGACTCTCCCCTTTTGCAAATCGTTTAGAAAATCGCAGTTAAACGTAAAAATAAGTAAATTTTCTAAATGCAAAATGTAGCTTTAATGTAGGAACTAAATTTATTTTTCCTAACATCGACGTTTTATTTTATAGCTCATAAAACAGCGACCCTGCTAGCAGCTTCTCACGACAACACCTTTCTTTAAAAACATACTAAAATAACTTCATCGCTCCAGAAAAGTCTCTCCGCGCCGAGTTCCAATCCTGAAGAGCTCCTATTAAAAATTGCATTGATGTTGGTAGCAACCAGCCCGCTAGGAACCAGGTGAAAGGCATTTTCGTTTGTCGCGGAGGGCCCTTCCTGCCGAAGCAGCTGCACGAGCAAGCGACTCACCTGCGCTGAGGTACATGCCGGACAGCAGCGAGCCCACCCACGCCGTCTTGCCCTTGCCCTCGCCGAAGTAGGTGACGAACTCGCCGAGGAAGACGCCGAAGGTGTAGGCGATGCCGTCCACGATCATGTTGCAGAGGAAGGAGGCGATGACGATGACCCAGCCGTAGCCGCCGTCGGGCGGCGGCGGGATGTCGTGGTACTCGCAGTACGACAGCACGTCCTCGTCGGCGGGCGGAGGGCTGCACTCATAGCCCCCGCCCGCCCCCGGGCCGCCGCCGTCGCCCGCCGCCGTCAGGCGCGCCGACTCCTCGGCGCGCTCCCCGCACGAGCATTCGCTCTCGGTCTGCAACAGGCCGTTACACTTGAGAAATACTCGGACTGGGGACAATCGTCTCGCAAATCTATACCCTTTCAATCTCTAACTGACATGTTACGCTCAAATTGACACATTCAAATTGAGGATTAGCACGTTCAAATTGAGACTTGGCACGTTCAAATTGAGACTTGCCACGTTCAAATTGAGACTTGCCACGTTCAAATTGAGACAGAACGTTCAAAATGAGACTTGGCACGTTCAAATTGAGGATTAGCACGTTAAATTGAGACATCCCTTTGAAATTGAGACCTAGCACGTTCAAATAGACTTAGCACATTTAAATTGAGTCTCCTCATTGTAAAGTATTACGTTCACATTAAGACATCGTATAATCAATCCGAGAACAATCACATTGAGAATGGGACTAAACACATTCTATGTGAGGACAATCCAAGCATACAGAGAAATAAGAAGAAAAAGAAGGGAATCGAGGAGGAAGAGAATGGAAAGGAAAAGAATGTGTATGTGTGTGTGAATGAGTGTGTGAGAAAGGGAAGGGGAGGGAGAGAGGGAGGAAGAGGGAGAGAAGTGAAAGAAGTTAGAATTTCCTTTTGTTTTTCAATAATCAATAAATGTTCAATCCATTTGAATTGCATACATGATTTTCCTTGATTATTTTCCATTTGAACATACTTAATCACGATTATCCAAGTTTAAAAGTAATTGGTCTTAATTCCTAAGTGATTGATCTCAAAATGAATGTGCTTGTTCTAAATTTGAAATGTTTGGCCTTAATTTGCGGTTGAAAAGATATTTTCGATCAGAAGACTCGGTCTTCAACATACAAGCAACGAATCTATATAGAAAGATGCCGAGAAGTGTTTTGGCAAACAGATAAAGCATCATCATAAATCTAGTTGACCAGAAGCCTACATCTGCAACACAGAGATAGATGTATCCAGTGTGCATGTGTTTTATGACAAATAACGCATGCAGTATAATTAATCTAGTACATCTCAAAGAGCATGGCTTCTGACATCAGCATCTCTGATACATACGTTGCGTTTACAGGTACACGGGAATGTTATGCAAGTTTTCTAAAATATAATCCGCAAACACTCAGTTCGGAATTCGTTGGGGGGGGGGGGCAACAGCCACCCCATGGAGACAAGTTATTTTATCTTACTCCCTTCCTCCGTCGCTCTCTCCCTCCCTCCCCCTCTCTTTCTCTCCCTCCCTCCCTCTCTCTCTTTCTCTCCCTCCCTCTCTCTCTCTTTCTCTCCCTCCCTCCTCTCTCTTTCTCTCCCCCCCTCTCTCTAAGAAAAACGCAAAATCTCTCTCTTGCGCGCGCAAAAGAACGCGAAATCCCAGTCATCCGACCTTGAGAGAAACCTAACGTTAGAGCAATTCAAGATCCCAACATTATTGCACTGTACACTGAATTCGTCTATACTGTTATAATTCATGTACCTGAGCCTGAGGCTATAGTTGGGGTGACGAATACATTCATGTATAGCTGAAGATTATGATGATGTGATTGGTGATTGATGAGCGATGGGGGAATCAGAAGCACGGAGAAGCTGAGATTCAGAACCAACCCACAGCGAACTCGTTTCGCTCAACACAAATGCCAAGATTGAGCGACCCGTAAGATATGTTTCACGAAGCCCTTCATATGATCCCAAAACGTGAGCCATTCAGACTTGGCGATTATGGCTGTACCCAATTAGATTCTCAAGTTATAAGTTGGAGTGATGTCAGTCTGCATGTTGGGTTTGCATATCACTAAGAAGAGAAGGTTCCTGAGCAATCGTATCACAAAAAAATAATTTTATACTTTTGAAAAGGGTCCAAACCAAATACGTGTATCTCATAAGTTTCTGTGTCCACCACGGAATGATGAATGAATTGATGCACAGAACACATATTGATAATGAAGACGGGGTGGAAAGAGTATGGAAAGAATTCTGATTCCTTTCTATTGTCTGAATAATATGTCTGTCTTACTTGTCTGAATAATATGTCTGCCACTTACTTGGGCGTCAGACACGTGGTCGTGAGGTCGTTCTCGCATCAGAAGACAACACTAGCAGTAGCACGAAACAAATCGCAATAAGAGCTCACAACAGCGAACGACACAGAACCGCTTATACGACGCATAACCAAATAAGGTTTCTTCTAGCGAATTTTTTGCGTTTTCTGTCGCACGGTTATATAACTTTCTCTGCTTACAAAGAATTCGTAAGGTGAGAAAGTAACAACTAACGGCGCTCTTCAATATTCAGATGCTTCGCGCTGGCAGATTTCATTTCTTTCTTCATAAATGTCGGCAACTCTGCAGTGAGAGAATTTGAAGCCTCGGATTGAACATCGGACACCCCCCTCACTCCTGTCAGTCGCTATCTGTCAAATAGACGGACATATTATTCAGACAATTCTCGGAATTCAAATTAGAAAATAGCCATGTGTTTACTTCATGGCGCGGTATTAGTAATAGTTTCCTTTTCTTCGTTTAATTTAAGGAAGTCATTCAGAGGTTTTGGTCGATTATGACATGTGATGTGGCTTTTGAACTCCATTCAGAGGACAATGCTTGTCAACACTGCGTCGCGTGAGCGTCTTCAATGAATTAATAAGAGGTCACGGGTGATGAGTCACGTCTCTAAATACCCTTACTTACAAGACTGACATTGGAATAGAAAGGAGCACTAACATTACTGGTCCGTTTGTATCTAGCCCTCTGCATTCGAGTCTGTAAGAGAGATAGCACGCAGTGTATTATTGTAGTAAATAACACGCACGAAAACGTCTCTCAAAATATTTGACGGACTCGCTTCGCACGCCTCAAGTTGCAGGGAGGCAAACTAAGATTATTATGTAACGTCGTTGAGACTCTGTAACAAAGATTGTTCAAAAAATTGCAAAACTTACCTCCAACACTGATTAACACTTTTTTTAATCGCTCTGAAAGGCCCTTTTTCTTTGACTTGCAATTTATAAGGAGAATCATGTCGTGAAATATGATTTAGCTGGTCCAGATTATTTTCCATACACCGCAGTTGGTTGTTGAACAAATATTTGCAGACGTTTGTTGCGATAAGGGGACAACAAGATGATTTCTCCAGGAACCAGGATGCAACGGATTACGCTAGCAGATAAATTTACCATAAAGTTCAATGGACAAATATACTAAAAAAGATACCGGAACACTCAATACAAATTATCTCTATCAGTATTATTCTGACTGGAAAGTATGATATTCTGAAGAGCCTCTCTTGTCAGCAAATTGTCTTGACAAGAGTTGTTTTCATTTGCACGTGAAGATAGATTGATAGATTTCCATTTTTTTAAGATATGGCTCGCCGTGCAACGTTTGGATTCAAAGCCGTTAACAATATCAAATATTTGTTTCACAGGGTTCCACTGATAGCATGGCATCTTACACCATTCCAACTTTGGAGAAAGAACATGAAGTGACAATCGAAAGGCTTCACATGACATGTATTAGATTAGAAACTATTTTATTTTTTTGGCTACGCTTCGTGGATGTAACGAGAAAGCATTGATTGTTAATATAGAGACTGTTTATATTGAAGACTTCCGTGCGCAGCATACGACTACGCAACAATTTTTACACGTTTCATAATGTGTGATTGTTTGTGTGCGCCGTTTTGCGCAGCTGTATTATCCTTAGAATAAAATTTGCCTTTTTACTATCAATTTATTGACTAGGGTAATCAATTTAAAGTTTTAGTTGACATATTTCTGTTCAATACGAGCAATACAGCTTTCATTTCTAAAATATATTTCAGACTTTCATTGGAATTGTATATTCCCAATAGGGAAAAGCATTTGCTTCAATATAATATTTCTCAAACATATTCTAGAAACCAACATAGTAAATTATTATCTTCTTCATAATGTTTTCAATCACTTCCCGATCACTTCCGAGTTATTTCAGGAGAATACTACAAGCAAATAAGATACTTAGGCAAGAAAAAAATAAGATGACAAAGAGTTAATTATTCACTGTTTCAACAAAGATATGTTATTTCATCGATCGATGTTTTTGACATCTCTCGTAAAAGAAAGGTTCCCTACCATAAAGGAGAGTTTTTTATAATGAATAGTATTTCTTAATTTAGCGAAAAAATTTTTTTACCGTTCATTCATCAGACAAGCCCTACACGTTTTACTAGCTCATCCTTCACATTTATTTACGAAGCAGGAGAGTCTCATATACTTCACTATTTCTTCCACCTGTAGATACAGGTGTCCTTTCGTCGCAATACCCTGCTCTACCACATCCACGTTACTTGTAATGACAGAAATAATTTGTACGATGCACGCTGAACTGTTACGTATTATACCGTACGCCTTACACCATGCGCAGTTTAAACAATGAGTGCCATGTATCACATAAGCGCCAAATAGATTCTCGCGGACAACCGGCCGATACATGTAAACACACTTCACCGGCATGAAACAAAGTACACAGGCGTGCAAATAAAACACGCAAAAAAATGCAAACGCAGCATACCGTGTCCGCTAGTATATATCCTCGACAGCACCGCCAACACGAGCGTCCGAAAACACACATAATCACGCACACGAA
>BOPP01000033.1:9223831-9239355 GCA_017312745.1 Gryllus bimaculatus | reverse complement strand
ATTTTACCACCGACGGGACTCGAAACCTCGGACCGCTCTGAATCCCCTAAGACGACCGCAGTTACGAGGGTAAATACGTAAAATCGTGCAGCCGGAAGTTCCGGTTGGAGGGGCTTTTATCCAGCCGACAGCCGGTTATCTTTTTACGTCCCGTGTCGACAATACACTAGACACGAACACACTTGCGGGCTGCTCTGATCTAGGGTCAGCAGAAAGCGACGTCCTCCGCGACAACACGTACATGCAAAACAAGCGACAAAACCACTATGCCCAAGGCGGGACCCGAATCCGCGACCCTTCGGATCAAAGCGCTGAGTCGGTACACGTTCTGAACCACGTCGGTCATCAAGGTCGGATCTGTTATTTCTTTAGAAAAAATATTGCTTATTAGCTTGATTGGTTGATTAATGATTCCAGGCACGTCAACTGCTAAGGTCATTAGTTCTGTAAGTGTAGAGCATGTGCTTTTCGCGGGAGCTGGCAATGTTCTTGCCACGCTGGATGGCGAGATCCGTCGCCGACCTACCGTCACTAGCGCGGTTTTCCCCAACTAGGTACCTCCCACCAGGGGGCATGCTCTAAGCTCCCTAAAGATCTCCCGACAATTGAGGCGGAATAGTGCGTGATGTGAGTGCAAGGGTGTGTAAGAGGACAAGGAAGAGGAAGAAAAGATCGTGAGCGGTCCGTGGGCTGTTTGTTATCGTACTGCTTCGGCATTCCCCCGCTATTGATCGGAGAAACCACTCGAAACTACTGACACAAAAAATGGACAGCGTACCGCTAGAATTCTCCTGAGCCAACGGTTAAATGAGTCCTACTGTGAAAAACCCTACCACCGACGGGACTCGAAACCTCCGACCTCCCGGTCGGAGGCACTGCGCTGACATCAATTGATGCGGTGAACCCCCTAAGCCGGCCGCAGTTACGAGGGTAAATACGTAAAATCGCGCGGCCGGGAGCTCCCGTTGGAGTGGTGGGCAGTTAGAGGCGGTCGCGGCCGGTGTGTGGCCGGGGTTGTGGCCGAGAGAGGTGAAAATACGAGCGTCTCCAAACGGCCGTCTGCCACGTTTCGCGAGAAGAAAACAGTAGCTGTAGTTTAGCGCCGGGTATTTGGGGCAGTGAACAGCGCCTCTCCGCGGCCTTCGCCGAGCTGGCGTCAACAATCGGCGCCAGCCCTTGCGGACTGGGGGAGATTTGTGAGGGCGACGCGAGCGCGACGAAGTCTTCCCTGGGTACAGGACAACCTCGTTACGAGAATGATTTAACGGCCACTTCTAAAATATCGTGTTCCATGAATTGAGTTTATATCCCACGTAATATATCTCCATTCCCGTTCGTGTTCTAGATTTTCGTACTGTATAAATGTATTCTCGAAATGTTTTCCGTCACGCAGCCAAATATTATGTTACAAAATTGTATTTTTGATTATAATATTTGGCCGTTAAATGGTATTTGAAAATCATTTAATCGTACCTTGAACTACAAGAATGCGAATAGTATTTTCCCTTTGCTTAAAGGTTTTTCATGAAGATACATCACTTTGGAAATAAGCTCTTCAATTATTGGTTAAAAATTTGTTTTAATGATGAATTCATCTTTCTTTCATCTTAATTGTAATTATTATAGTTATTGCTACATTATTGCTATATTATTGTGTATCAGTATACTGTTACTACTATATGATTGTGTATCAGTATACATGCAAGGTCATTTGATTGGCTGATGAATCTCGTGTGTTATGAACATAAAACGTAAAAGAAATATTATACTTCTTGGAGTTAAAAAAATAAGATGTGTATAATGAAATGGATATAATTCATTTTTCGTGATAATAGAATATGATTAACAGCATTACTCTAATTTCTTGAAACAAATTACAGGCGGTGTTGGTACATGGGTGCCAAATTTGCATTAATTTGGCAGCCCATCGACCAACAGGTAGAAACGAATTACTTTTCTTAAATCATAATATAAGCAATGTATTGTAGTCTTAATGTTGCTACTTAGAATTGATTGCGCTACAATATATTTTGCCGGAATATGGTGTATCCACAACTCCGATTCAAAAACCATATGTAACTTTTGACTTTCCCTAATTATCCCAAGCTTAGAAAAGTGTGAAACAGGTAACTATTAACTAAGGTTTTTCTGTACATTGTTATCGCTCTTGAAACTCGTCAACTAACGCTTGTGAAACTGGAACACAAACGCTAAGTGGAGTAACGATGTGATAAACCACGACGTTCCATCTTATCTGAGACATCCGAAACATTTTCCGCAACATCGATGGTAATATTTATAAAAAAAATTAAATCATTTTAAAATTACAAACGCGAAGGCTCACTACCTCAAAATTCAGTGAATAGGTAAATATTCTGTACATGCCATTACTGAAATACCCACCAGAATTTTTATGTGGGAAACATTCCTTCGGGAATATTTCAAAAAAGTCAACTAAATAAAATTCTATAAAAATATAACAAATCCAATGACGGCTTGTAATTTCGTATATGAAATTGTGAAATCAACTTATTGAATATTTAGACCTGCAAAGCTCCAATCACTATACATTATGATAAAAGAGGTGCATAAAAAGCAAAATAGCAATGACATAGAATTATATTGAAAAATAAAAATTAATGAAATGATCAAGGAATTCGAGATATGAAATAAAAAATATCATAGTTGGAATTATGGAAGTTTTCTCTTACTGTAAAAAGGATTATAATGACTTATTTTGTTTGTTTAAACTTACAAGCCCAGTAAAACTTATCCCAATTAGATTAAATAAATCATGGCCACTGGTGAGCCAGTGTGTACTATATGCTAGTATTTTATTTGTTTCTGAGCAGTGTGTTCACTAGTTGTGGAAAACAACTTCGGGTAGTATTGTTGAAAGACACTAATCGATAATGATAATAATAATAATAATAATAATAATTATTATTATTATTATTATTATTATTATAACAATAATAATAGTGTGTCCCTTTTGTATGTGTTTGTGTCTATTTCATCATTTCATCCCATCCCCCAGGGCTTACAACCTTGGGGTGTAAAACTGTAATCAGCATTAAATGCTGATCCTCCATTAGAAAAGTAAAGTGCAACTTCCCCGATAATTATGACTGAGCTCGGGCGAGATGCACGTATCACGTGCCCCATGAACACCTATTCGCGAAAGAAAAAACCCAATAATAATAATAATAATAATAATAATAATAATAACAATAATAACAACGTAGAATCAACACTGAGGTCCGCTCTTCCTGGTGTTCCGTCGCCGCGCAGCGAGCGGTGCAAGCGCGTTCCCCAGCGCCTGTCCGCGCACGCGCCCGCGCCCCCGCGCAGAGCAAATAGCCGGTGGGAAGTGGCGGCAACGCTCGTAAATGACGCCGGGCGGGCGGCGGGGCCGACCGGGGTGGCAATGGTGGGATCGGTGGGGCCACGGCGGTTCTGGCTGGGTGATAGGAACGGCGGTTGTGAAGTGGCGTTGGCGGCGGCGTAAGGCGTGAAAATATGAGAGCGGCGGCTGAAATTAATTGATTTATTAGTGATTCCTGGCGCACCCACTGCCAATGTTATTAGTCCCGTAAGCGAAATGAATGATTTTTATCGCGGCAGTTGGTTATGATCTTACCCGCTAGATGGAACGATACGGCGTCGACCTACACGTCGGCTTTCGGGGGTTTCCCCAACTAGGTACCTCCCATCAGCGGGACACAGCGGGCTCAGCAGGGCATAGCTCTAAGCCCCCGACTGGTCTCCCAGCATGTGCACTAGTGTGGTGGGTGGAAGTAAGGGGTGAGGCTACGATAAGGAAGAGAAAGGAAAGATCGCGCTCAGTCCGGTATTTGGGTACTGCTCCGGGATTCGCCTGGTGGTGACCGGAAAAAAACACGAAAAAGTACCGATGAGGGCAGCCGTCCGCTAGAATTCTCTTCCAGATAGCGGCTGAACACGACCTAGCTGTGTAGGTCGAGTTCCTCGAAAATCCTACCACCGTAGCAATTCGAACCCCTGGCTTAGGTCTTTGAACATCCTGGTCAAAGGCTCTGCACTACCGTGATGGCAACGGTGGGGATGCTGGATGCAGGCGGGTGGTTCTGAGTGATAGTAATTGCGGTGACTATGAGGTGGCATTGGCGGCAGTGATAGGTCTTGGAAATGTTGGGGCTGGGTGTGGATTTGCAGGGGTGAAGGCGGGGCGGGAGATTGGCGGTGGCGGTGGTTACATTTGTGGTAGCGCGTTCGCATCAATGTAGGCGGGAGCTGGAAGCGGGGTCGTTGACGGCTTTGACAAACGATGGACACGGTAGTGGCGATGGCAGCAGCGGCAGACGCACTGTATATCTCCGGTGGAATTCTATATACTTCTCGTTTGCAGCTCGTTCGGGTTCTCGCACATACCAACGTGATTTTAATAATGATGGGTTTGCATTTGGATGGGTGGGTGCTACAGAGCTTATTTGGCTCAGGGAATCAATTGATGTGACAGTAGTGCCTGGCCGGCAGGTCACATTGTTCGCGTCCCAACGGTGGTAGGATTTTCAACACTAGATAGATAAGTTCTTCAACCGCTTTCTGAAGGACAATTCTAGCAGTCGGCTGCTCTGATCAGTACTTTTCTGTGGTTTCTCCGATAAACACCAGGCAATTGCCGGAGAAGTACTCTTAGAAAGAGGCCACGGTCCACACGCGATCTTTCCTTCCCGTTCCTCGTCCTATCCTCACCCCTTAACACGCACTTAAACTAACATGCACTACATTACCAGACACGCCGAGAGAGCGGTCGGGAGCTTAGAGCTTGGCCTGGCTGGGGTGGTGCCCCGCTGGTGGGAGATACCTGGTAGGGAAAGCCCCGTTATCCGACAGTAGGTCGGCGCCGGATCTCCCTCTACAGCCAGGGAAAGACCAACGCCGCCTTCCCAAGCAAGAAAACATGCACTACACTTAACACCCTATAAGTTGACGCACCCAGAACCACTAACAGTCAATCAACAATAATAGACGGCATGATTGTTTTCCGTAGAATAAACGTTCTGTATTCGAAAGTCATGCTACACCTGCAGTCTCGGGAGGAACTCGTCGATAAATGAAGCAAAAAACTAGGAGTGTTCTCCACTAAAGAGGCTTAAAGTGATAAGGAAGAGGTGTTTTCTTCTATCGAGGACAAATGCATTGTTTCGCCATCTTCGTGTTTAAGTAGAAAGTAGGTGTCTTATCGACAAATCTAGGGCACCGCCTGATGAAGGGGCACTCTGCTATACACACGTGGTTCTCTCAGTGCCCACGCCTTAAATCTTCTGATTATACGTCTTACTCAATATCATTGTTCCATCTCTTACAATAATCAGTGCCACTAATCGTCACCTGGGCGCTGGTAATTTATTTTGAAAGCTTTACGATCGGACGCTACGCTTCGATCGAAAAAAAACGAAATTACCAAATCGGGAAACATATTTGTATGCGCTGGCTTGCCTCCAATTGCGAGAAGTTTCTTCTTCTCGAAACAGAGCTTTGGTTAATTATAAACACACATTTCTTACATGATTTAATTATAGATCTTACTGTGAGTAATTTTTAAATTATATTCGGTGTGGTTCTGTTTTTATTAATGTCAGTGTTATTTTATGTTAATTTTAATTAATTTTGTAACAGGTTTGAGGAGTTACATTAATACACACACAGCACTGAACTTCAAAGAAATAATACAAATTACTAACGCAGCAATTTATACAAGCGTTTTTCCGTTTTCTAAATCACTTTCTTTAATATTGCACACACCGTCTCTGACACGATAATACTATTCCGATACTGCACTTTTATTACCTCATTTAATACCACATTGTATATCAAGAGCTCTTATATTGAGTGCCTATTATGAATGAAACATATTGAATGGGAATTGTCTGCCACGAATTTATCTGAATCGTCAGCTATGAAGATTAGCCTCAGCTCATACCGGATGCACGAACAATTACAAAAATGAAAAGTCAATAATTATAGATTAATTTCACTTATTTTGAATTTTCATTGCCTGACGATAGAAAATAATGTGGATATTAGATAATGCGTTATTGGAAGAGATTCAATTTGCAGTATGTAGCCTACTTATTGGGAGAGAGATTTGCATATAAAACTGATATTCGAAGTTAAATTCCCACAATACACGGTGGCTTACGGCAGTGAATATGCCCTCAAAATTTCCTACTGAATAAAGATCCAAGTTTAATATGAAAATTATATCGATGCTCTTGTATTGTCGATGATAATGTAAATGCCATATTCTCCTAATATCCTAAACTTTAAAATTAAGAGAGAGAAACAGAACGAAATTCAGTATTGCAATTTCATAAATTCGTTTACAAGAATATAAGTTAAGTAGATGAAGCACCTTTCATTCATTTTATGCCACTACTTTGCATGTAGGAGTATACTTGGGGTATAATATTCAATAATAATAATAATAATAATAATAATAATAATAATAATACAAAATAATTATTATTACTCATCATATTGATCATATGGAGAGTTGCATCCGGAATATTTTGCACCAAATTCTCTTGAAAACAAATAAAAAAACGCACAGATTTGTTGACAATGAATATGCTTGAATCTTTTAAAACGATATCATTAAAAATCAAAGTTTTGATAGCGCTCCTTCATTCAGAACTAACTGCTTCTGGAGTTTTCAAAAACCTTTTATTATCCGTTGGAATTTTTTGCCAATCATCTGAGCAGGTTCAGATCATCTCCAGTTTAAAATGTTTCAAGGAAGAAAAGCAAATAATACACAAGTGATTCCTGAATGTAAAAAAATATTAGGTATGTCTAAATTTCGATGTACGAAACTATTCATACAAAGTAATAGATGTTTGAAAGCTCTTATCTCTAACCGCCTTTACAAGCTGTTTAATTACGTGTTAAAAAGAATCGTAAAATCAGATAATGCGTTGATTAAATAGTACATGATTACATCCGTTGTAGTAACGAGTTCTATCATTATCATGTAAGAATACAGTTGGAAATATGCCAAAATTTTAAAAAGACGTATCTTACATGTGGATAAAAGACTCGATACAAGGTGACCGTTACAAATAATTCACTCACACCAAGGTGCTCATGAACAACCAAATAATCGGCATCTACGAATAATAAATAAGTCCCTTTTAGCACTTCTGAGACAAACAACTACGCTCTCTCGCCGCCGTGACCCATTTCCATGGGTGTTCGCACGTTCTCATCACCGCCTGTGGCAGCCGAGCGGTAGAGCGGAGGCGTAGTTCCCAGCGCCGCCGAAGGGCCGCGCTGCCGTCAGACGCGCTTAAGCACTCAGAGCTTGCCCGCCACTCTGCCGTCGCGCCTAAGGCTGCTCTCGGCAAGGCGAGCGGGCAGCGGCGGAGCGGGCGAGGCGAGGCCGCGTGGTGCAGTGTTGAGGGCTGGCGAGGGCGGATGAGGTGGAGCGAGAGCAAAGGCGGGCGGGGGGGGGGCATGGACGGGCCGGAGAGCCGGGCGGGAGAGCGGGGGGCAGCGGGGCGGGGTCCGGGGACCGAAGACCGCGTGGGGGGGGAAGGAAGGGCTGAAGAGGCAGAGTGCGGGCAGGGCCGAAGACGGGGGCGGAGTGGGATGGGCGCCGAGATACGTCGTGAAGAAGAGCGGTGCAGAGAGCGTCGGCGCAAAGTGACGGTGGCGGGGATTACTATGTCGACGTCAGATAGGTCGAGGAACGTCGCAGAGTCTTGCTGGGATTCTGTCGAGAACGTGTTGCGACAATGTGATAATTTAGATTCATTATCGTTGACAAGGCGGCCTTCTACAGCAAATACAATGTATTGGCAATTATGTTGTGCAAGCATATTTTTATATTGATGTTGTATTCATGCATTTTACACCAGCCTTGAGGACAGAATGAAAATATTCTGAAATGTCGGCAAGCAAATGGTTTAATTTTTATACTCTCTCCGACCACATCCCGTGAAAGACTTTTCCAAAGTCATTAATAAAAACATTACTTTCCAGTAATGTTGGCTGCTCAGAACTAGAAGTACATGCAATACAGATAAGCAGGAAATAATAAAGTACTGAATTGGAAAGAGAACAATAAACTTTTAAGAAGAATACGAAAAATATGTTGGAAAAATGAAAATCATAATACATTATTTATTTTGCCATACGTATATCAAGATTCCGCTCTTTCCCACGAGCGCAAGGGATGCATTTTTCATAACAAAATTTTGACGAACCCAATAAAATTATTAAAAATAATTTCACCAAAACAATTTATAGCGAGCGCAGCACACAATATAACAGAACGAATTCACCCCGCACAATTTACCAACAGAACAAGCTATGAAAATCCATATAGACAACAAAATTTCCAAACAAGTTCAGAATGCAAAGTTGTGTTACTGCGAAGTCATGAATGTCTCCCACAGGAGGTGATGTGATGGAATAATATTTACAGCATGTTTTTTTCATGAATGGTATTGCATGAATTGATGAGAATGAAAAATCAAAGTCAAAAGAGACGAATGCAAATGAAAACAAGGAAATAAACTGATAGTGTAGCAAAAAACTGATATTGTAGTGATGTAAAAAATATATTGGCAAAGACAGAAAATGATAAATTAAAAAAACATCTAATAATTCATCTGAATTCTAGCTGTAATCTTAGAAGAATTTATGTCTCTCCATATCACATTTCAACTTCCTGCAACTTTTGGTACATAGAATCGGAATCGAGGAGTTGGCGATGAGTGAGAGTCTGTAAATTCATAGCTGTGAAGTTACCCAGTCGCAAAGGTCCAGGGCTTCCTCTTATTCTAATTTTATTCCACAGCGAATTTCCCGGCGAGAGAATCGCCCAGTAAAAGAGCACGTGCTTTAGCAGAATTTCTTCGATTCATTGTGAATCATGGTAAAATTCAGGAATACACTACTCTTGAATAGGCATTAAATAAAATTACAATACAAATTCTTGGAAAGCAAGAACTTTAGTTTAACCGACATTTACATAACATAAGGAACGGAAAAGAACTGTGTATTTAAAACTCTAAGGGTACTCGTTCAATAAGAAATTTAAGGTTTCTACTCAAGCAAATTTCGTGATTTTTTTTCTTTAAATGAAAGACAGTGAACTGGAGTTGTGGTGAAAAAGGCTGACGAAAAAGGCAACATTTTCTGTAGTTCTTCAAGCCAATCACCAACTGCCTGACGCACTTGCGAACTCATTCAAAATCACTCTCCGTTGGTTCAAACTCTTCAGTTATAAAACAAGTTACACAACTTCTCTACCACACAAACACAGATTTAATTTCGCCGTATTTCACACAACGTCAGACACAAGCCACGTACATTTCGACGCGCGCCAAATAACGCCCGTCAAGCATTTCGCAGTTGTCACACGCACTCGCCCAACAGTTTCGACACTCGCGGAAAGTCGCAGCGATTCAATTGAGCGCGTTTGGGAAACTGGCACGAAAGCCATGCGACGTCCGCTAATTCGTTTTTGGCATTAAAGCGGCTCAAACAGTGCTGTCTCCCAATTAGGCAGCGCGAGGGCCACTCGGGCGAGTTAGAGGAAGTGCGTAACGTTGCTCTCGCTGCTACTATGCGCGCGCGTAAATTTTCCATGAATCCCCAAAAACGACGTCGCGAAGGTAGCAGCGCTTTCGAAGAGCTCGAAACGACCAAAATACGACACAGCAGCCGCTCGGACGTGGCGCATTAACATGAAAGGCTGAAACGAATGTCGTTGCTTTTGCGAGAGGCCCTCGGAGGAAAGTCGTATTTTCATTTCGGGTAAAAAGAGAGATGGAAATAAGGAAGAGATAAAAAATGGGTAATGCCGTTTTAAATTTGTGTGTGATATCATCTTGCTTTTAGATTGTGGTCACGGTATCAAAGAGTGGGGAAGCGAAAGTTTCACGATGCTGCATTAGCCTTTCTATTTGTTAGTTTGTGGCGAATCACTGTTGCTCATTTAGGATTACCCAGGGGACATGTGTGGTAGACCACGGACGCGAGCAACTTTGTCCCTGTGTGTATTATTATTATTATTATTATTATTATTATTATTATTATTATTATATTAGGAGGGGATAGCATATTGACGAAAGGAGATCGTGCAATTTTTGAACAATCCAAGCATTCGCCTTATGACCGAGGGAAACCACGAAAACCCCGGTCACGATGGTCGACCCGGGAATCGAACCCGGACCTCCCGATTGCGAAGTCAGCGCGCAACGTACTGAGCCACTACGCTCTGCCACTGGAAACAAGTGAAAAGGACAACGCCTACAGCATCTATTATGATTGTAGTGAGTACCCAGTTCTATTGTTATAAACTGCAGCTCGTGCTACAACATTTTTTGTTGCTAACACTCTCACCAGCAAGGTGCCACTGCATAGAGACTTTTCTGGCGCGCCATAATATTTTCAAGTAGAATTTGAAAACGCACACAATGTCTTTGATGAAATATATGATGGTTAAGAGGAAATATTTCTTATAATATTATAATAGCTTTAAGGCTCTATTTGAGTAAATATACAATCATAGTCAATAACTGCCAATGGGTTGGGTCCAAATAGAACCCAGAGGAGCAGTTGGGAAAGTGTTAAATCGCATTTTCAGTTCGCGCGTTCTCCTAAGAAGTAGTTTCCACCGTCGGACGGTCCAGTCAGTTCGTTACCCATCACACTCGTCATTAGCAGCGTTGCGACTCCCGAGCACAGAGCGGGCGCCGGTGCGTCGGCTAATCGGAAGACATAGAGAGATAATGAGTGCCGAATGCAACTTCACCTGAGAACACCTGAGAGTAACGAGCAATTACCGACCGACAGCAGCGCGGCGGGGCGCCGGCTTGATCGCAGCGTGAACTGCAAATTGCTCAGCGCGCGCGGCGTGGACGACGAAGTTCCGAAACGGAGTTTCGCAGGGGCTGCAAACACGCCCTGAAGTTTACGCAACGTCCGCGTAATAGGCGTAAACAATTTCGGAGTCATGGCACAGAGAGGAGGAGTAAATTTCATTTTATTAGGTCGTCCAGTGTGATTATTATCTCGTGTTGGGGTTTTGCACATTTAAAAACGTGCTGTTATGTAATTTGTTTCGATGGAGCAAAGTTAATAATTTAAAATACAGAAGGAATATACTTACTGGCAGTAATGAACGAAACTGTTGTATCTATTGCGTACATTTCAGATAGTTTAGAATCTGGAGTATAAGGGTTTATAAGGAATTATAAGAGACGGCCAAAATTGGCATCACTTACAGGTGGAATATGTCATTGATCTTTTTGTAAAGAGAAACGTAGCACTTTGAGCATTATTTAGGCAATAGTCTATCCAAGTATTGTTTAAAGATATCTTCAAAGCAATATAATGTCTTATAAGTAAGTAGGATTTCGTCATGAAATAGCAAATCTCATAACAAATAATATTATGAATAATAGTTATATTAGACTGTAATAAAAATAAAATGCATTCTCAAGACCAGTAAGATATAGATATTTAGTATAATGATATTATCTCTCTGAAAATACTACAGTGTAGTCTCCATCTATTCCTTGTTCAATTTAATTCGTGACTGAACCACGATTAGGAGATTGGCAGATTATAGGTAGTGACGTTAAAATTTAGCACATTAAATTTTAAAAAAATCGCTCTTAGAAAACTGGGCAATAGCATTTTAAAGCATTATAAAAATTTAGATTATGCATTTTGAAGCATTTGTTGAGAAAATTATTTCTTAGGGAAACACTTTTAGATAAATAATTATTTTGATGCAGTCTTGATCTTTCAGTCAAATCTGGAAATAAGGGAAACTAATTTTATATTTTGCCATTTGTGATTTTCAACAAATATAAAAGCGTAAGAAGTAGCGCTGCAGGCTTAGGGCCTTCCCATGACTTTCTCCGTACACCGAACTGAGGAAGCGGAGATCCCTTGAGATAACACCTGAGAGCTCAGGGTTTCATGATTATTTTTTTTATTAATTGTTATTATTTTTTCATTGTTTTGTCAGTTTTAACTATAAATTTTTTTAACTGTCACTCAATTTCAAATATCGACGTGTTGTGGTCGATATCGCATTCCTTTGATAGAGAGCGAATACGATGGAAACCATTAAATGAAATTTAGCAATTATTCCGCAGATTCACGACCGTTTCTCACTTTCTACGTTATTTCGGGTTTTTGCGGTCGATTTTACAATTTACCGCAGATTGAAACCCTTCAGAAATATACCGACCGTCGAACATACAATTGCTAAATTTTTCAGTACTACTGTAATTACTAATTTCTTGGTAACATTTCGCATTTTTATCAATTGCTAAAATCTACCACTTCTAATTATAGGCTCCGTTTGAATCACGCGATCGGACAATTCCATGTGTGCGAGGTTCGCGCCGAGATGACGCGGGAGACAACACAAGAGCGACGGGCATTGTTTACGGAGTCTCGCTGCGACACGACGGTAGCGCGCGAAAAGTTGTTTGCCGGCGCGAGCAGCTGGGGCCCACGGCGATAGCGCAGATGCCGCAGAGGACGCGCAGGGCAGGCCGGCGTCGGCCGAGCCATGCCCGCGGCGTCGCTAATGTCCACAGGCGCAAAGAAAACAGAAGAGGCCTGGGTTGGCAGATACACGGGGGCCACTTATTTCAAACTACCCCTCCAGTAGGCAAACAAAATTCACTTCACTAGCAACAGAAATAACTTATAGCGGTTTATCTGAATTAATATTCTTTTCTCTTTTTTTTTCCAATTAAATGAGGATCTGGGACAAGTGGGCGCCCCTGCCTAGCTCTCAGCCCTAATGGCAGCGTCCAGAGGGACTTTTTCAGGGTCCGTTTCCGGGCAACCCACGTACTTTGTTCATTACTTTACGTTTTAGTGGGTAAGTGGCGGTGTTCTTCCGCACTGGATGGCGAGATCCGGCGCCGAACTATACGTCAGCTTGCGGTCTTTTCCACCATATCTCTCCAGTGTGGCACCGCTCCAGCCGGGTCAAGCTCTGAGATCCTCGCTCGCCTTCCGGAATGTGTGGTGGTGGAGTGCATGAAAGTGTGTATGTGTGTGAGAGAAGATTGACAAGGAAGAGGAAAAAGAAAGATCACGCGTAGTCAGTTTTTTAGGATGTTGTTCCGACATTCGCCAGGTTTTGATCGGAGAACCCACGGAAAACTACCGATCAGTGCAGCCGGCGGCAAGAATTATCCTCCAAACTGACTGAATTCGACCAAGCCAAGTAGGTAGCGTCGAAACTCCTGTCAACGTCGGCACTAGAACCCTAGGACTTCGCGGCCAGAGGTACTGCAGCTAATGGATGCCCTGAGCCACCTAAGCCGGTCGGGGATGCCCGTCGAAGGCGACATTGACAATGAGCTGAAGAGCAATTGCAATTACGCAACCCCCTAATTCTACACCACAGATACAAGGCAACAAGGTTAAAATTTTGAACCTTCCTCGAAGAGTTTGAAGTAGATAAAGTGAGTTCATGGCAGATTTCCTCCAGGTTTTCTCATTTCTCCTGCATTTTACTTTATTTTTGCTCTACTATTATCTGGCCTCTGCTCCTGATTGGCTCGCTCCCTCAGCAAATAGGCTTCAGTTCCAAAGAATAGTAATAGTCTCACGAGAGACCAGTAGAGTCGCGACCAGTGCAAGGGTTTCTTCTTTAAGGGAACTGACATTTACTGCATCCAGATAACTCCATTTACAGAGGAGGACGTATTGCATTTCCAGCAAGGACGTGGGACTGATATTCCCACATTTGATGATTAGGCTTCATTTATAGTAAAATCTAATATAGTGAAATATATGCAAAATGTAGGTATACAAAAGCTATTTCATTCATTTTTGTATTATTTAACTCGTCACTTTATTTATAAATAGCAAGTACAATGAACAATTAATGTTGAAGACAGTGAAGTGAGTGTTGTACTGAGAGAAAAAAAACGAGCGTTGTTTCATGACGAATGGTGTTTATTTCTGTGTACTTGATGAGTGAACATAATTAATTGGAGTTCTACTGCATTTGGAAGTGTCCATCAGACCAAGCAATAATACCTTTCACTTAACTAAAATTAGTGTCTAAGATAAACTGTTGAATGTAGTTTTCTAATGAGAGGTTCCAATGGTGCCAGCCAATGGAACCTTTTTATACGTCTGAAATATAATTACTTAAAATTATTCCATTACGTTAAAAAATGAAAATAGAACTTGGTATTAATCGCGCCACATTTCTTTGATGATCACTATGACCTTGATACTCCCTCTCTCGCACAATAAACAGTTGAAAGCAAAAGCTCGCAGCGAGCACTTGATTACAACATTCTATATACATCTTCACTAGCGAGAAATGGAAAATACTTTCTGTTGAAGATGTGGACTGCTGTCCGTGATTTTCTCCAAAAAATATAAAGAAATGATCGAAGAAGGTGAAGATCTATCACAGGAGACGCCTCGAGAATCATTGAGAAAATTAACGCAAATCATTGAGAAAGTGTCGAAAGCACGACGGCATTGCTTGATTGGCATTGCTTCATAAAGTCTAGTAGCCGATTTCGTTACTAATTCACCACTCAACCCGCAATTCTTCAATCCATCGTTCAAGAAAACTTGCGCGAATAATACTCATATATATCAACTCGTAAAGGAACAAACAAATGCGAAAATAATGAGTTGCTATGGAGGCAAGTTTGTTTAGGGAGGCGCTGGCTACAGTTCGAAAAAGACCGCATGATGATTGTCTTAATATTTAAAGTTAAACTCATTTCAATGTAGTCAATTAGCACCGTCTTCAAATGATTAGAATATTAGCAAAAACTTGGGGAAGGTATTAGTTCTAATTAATTGGCGCTTCAAGAATACAGGAAAATATTCGCAGAATCGGAGCAGGTAAATGTTTGACAATTGATTAGACATCCAAAACTTATGAAAAATATACGTTATTTTTGTTGGAACATTAAGTGTTTTATCTGAAGAGAGAGTTGAACAGACCGCGACGATGGGTAAGTGGAACGCAGCGGCAACTGAAATTATTGGCAGAACCCACGTTTACGGGCACCTGCGGGAGTTTCAACAGTTGCGGTACGCAAGTTCATTAGATACGTAACCCACTAAATTCTTTCTTAGTATGTACCCCTTAAAAATAGATTATTCCAAGCACCTTCCATGGAGCCGACTAAATTATCTAGGCAAAACAAACGCCCCGCCGTCTGCTCTCAGTGCCAAGTCGAAACATCAGCATTATCCGCATTCCATTGCATCGCAAGGCATTAAGCGTAAATTCTTCGCCGAGCTCCCTCAATTCGTAAACATCCACCTCGCAATAATGGTAGCTGGTCCGAGGCTGCTGTATGGAGGGCGACAGGATAAGGAGTTACGTGATGGGGGCGAAGGGGAGGGCACTGCTTCTAGGAATCGAGTGACAAACGCGCGTGTTATGTCGCCCGGGCGCGTGTTATGGCGTCCCGTTGGCCGAGCAACCCGCATTCCTGGCGAGCCACACACGCGGA
>BOPP01000033.1:9199278-9223476 GCA_017312745.1 Gryllus bimaculatus | reverse complement strand
GTTTACGACGGAGGGGCGTTATTGCACATCGCGACGTAGTATCGACCTCTTTCTAGAGGAGAGAGACTAAATTTGTACCGTTCTTGGGGGATTATGATTAGACACGCTGTGCAGAATGTTGAAGCATTCTCCATAGTCCAACGTCACGCCGGGAGGGGTGGCTCAGGGCATCAACTGACGTCACTGTAGAACCTCTGACCCGGAGGTCTTAGTTACTAGTAGCGACGGTGGCAAGATATTCGACACTAGCTTGTCAGCTAGGTCGAGTTCAGCCGTTGGGTGGAGGAGAATTCTAGCAGCCGGCTGTTCTGAGCGGTAGTTTTCCGTGATTTCTTCGAACAAACACCAGGCGAATGTCCGGAGCAGTATCCTAACGGTCACGGATCGCGCGAGATCTTTCCTTCCTCTTCCTTATCTCATCCTCACCATTTATTTACAGACACATTACCACTCACGACATTACCGCGAGTGCCGGGAAACCGATTGGGAGCGTAGAGCTTGTCCCGGCCAGTGTGGTGCTCTTCTGGTAAGAGATACCTGGATGGGGAAAACCCCGCTTGTCACCGGTAGATCGGCGCCGGATCTCACCATCCAGCGGGGGAAAGACCACTGCCAGCTCCATTGAAAATATGCACTACACTTAAGACACGAATTACCTTAGCAGGTGTCGCGCCCGGAATCATTAATCATTCAATCAATCCAGCTCGGTTGAGATGGCTCGGAGAAATAATTATTGCCACTGCAGCGCCTCTGACAGGGAGGTCCCGGGGTTTGTGTAGTGACGGTAGCGGATATTCGACATTCGTTGTACAACTGCGACGAATTCTGTTGGGATAATTCTAGCGGCCGGCTGCTTTGATCTAGTTCCCTGTGGTTTCGCCGATCATTACTAGAAGAATGTCGGCGTGTTTTCCTGATAATCAGGGCACGGATCGTGTGCGATATTTCCTACCTCTTCCGTGTTTTAAGCTCTCCCCTTATTCAGTTATGTGAACATACAACACACGAACCAGTTCGGCACTTGGAGTTTATCCCGGGTGTGGCCGAGGTGAAGGGGAAGAAAGGGAAATCTTAAGGGGAAAACCCCATCAGCCCCTGTACGTCGACCTCACATTCTAACACCGCAACCACGCGGCTTTAACATCCGCTACACTCAAGGATGTAATGATCAAAGTAGTTTACGCTCCCGAAAACACTAGCTACTCACTCACACACTTGTTGAGGAAGGCAAATTCACATTTTCCCGTGAAGTAATTGCTTATTGGGTGCGTCACGTAAATTAAACACAGCGGAAATCTCAAAAATAATTTCATGATAGAAAAGCTGTTGCGACATATTTTTTGTACACAAAAAGGAAGTAATTATCTTAATTTTATTCCTCTTGATTTTTACTTTTAGGTATACGTACGTACATACGGAGTAATGTAAGGGAAAGTTATGTAATGAGACGAAAAATCGATTTCGAGATTTCAACGGAAATACATGTTTTGGGGTCCCCAGAAACCGAATAAGTGTTTTTTTCAAAAGGTCCGTCCGCCTGCCTGTGAACACTACTAACACACTACTATGCGTGAGATTTGCAACGTGATCTGCCAAACAAATCATGCGTGAGATTTTTTTCCAAATTGAAGAAATCCCTGTCTAGCTCGAGACGAAACTTCGAGATTTTCAAAAACATTCTTCAAAATTTGGGGTACTTTACATAAAGCCCTCCGGACATTTTCAAAATTTTCTCAAAAACAACTCCATTTTTTTTCTTTAAATTTCTTGTAAGAATATAATAACACACTACAAAATTGAAGACAGAGATTTTTCCTCCAAATAAAATTTGTTCTTCATAGTGATTTCTGTCATTAAGGCCATGTACACATTTTGAAAATATTAGTTGTTTTGCGCAATATTGCGTTCAATAGGTGCAATTTCAAAATTCACAAAAAGATTCTTTCAAATACTGCTCCAATTTTTTTCTTTAAACTTTTGGTAAGGATAGAGCTAACTGCACTCCACTCGATGTCATAAATGACATGTTGCTCTATTCTTACATAAAAAAATAATATTTTTGACTTGTCATTCAAGTCGTTAATATTTACATTAGCGGCAATTTCTTTACATTAATGTATTTATAAGTACATGTGCTTTAAGTAATGAGATATAAAGTATCCCGAAAACTCAACCGTTTTCCGTGAAAGTGAGCTCGAAATTTCGTATTTTCAGAAACGATCAAACACCTTTTTCTCAAAAACGGCTCCAAATTTTTTCTTCAATGTTTTCCAAAATGTAGTGTTAATTGCAAAGTTTAGGATGACATAGAATTTTTTTTCTGCCTTTATTTGTTTTTTTCTGAAACTACACAAATGTATTTTTTTTAAACATCTCTCATGCCTTATCATTTATATGGACATTTCCAGCAATTTGTAAACACTTGCATTTGTGAATGGAATACGTTGGAACTGTAATACGTTCCACTTATCTACAATATAATGAACAAAGAAAATATAACTACAATAGTAATAGTTCAAGGAGCGAACATTATTAATTTTTAATACCCTATACATTGCGTGGGAATTTGCAACTTTGACAAAGAACATTCCAGTTGCAATACGACGATAAAGACTGAGATATGACCGAAACGGCCATTTTTGAAAAAAATAGTCGGGGTTTTAACAAATGCATTAGAGGGTTTGGGAACAAGAAGCCAAACATGGGAGTCGTGAATGGAGGTGGTGGAGCAGTAATCGAACTACATTGTTCAAGTAGGATGGAACGTGGGGAATGTGGAGATGCGAGACGAGAGCGACACTATAAATGAATGCGAAAATGCACGATGCAAAGACGTTCCGGGTCACCTCTTAGGGATCATATCTTAGCTGGGAATGTGCCATGGAGATGTAAAAAAACATCAAAAAACATACGAACGAATGCATATATGCACCAAATATCACAAAATAAAGAACTTTTAAATTTCATCACAGACTGTCAATACTATTTATTAATGTGAGGCGAGGAAGCTTAAATAGATGGAAGTTGGGTCGAAATCTAGAAGTTGTAAATAATAATAATAATAATAATAATAATAATAATAATCAGAAGAAGAAGAAGAAGACAGAAAAAGAAAAAAGAAGAAAGAAGAAGAAGAAGAAGAAAGAAGACAGAAGAAGACTGAAGAAGAAGACAGAAGAAGAAGACAGAAGAAGAAGACTGAAGAAGAAGACAGAAGAAGAAGAAGAAAGACGAAGAAGACGAAATTTTGCCAACTTCCGGGCTCTAATCACCCCAGAGCGCCAACTTCCCCTGATTAGGAAATGGCGCTGCGCCGCAGCGGAGCTGGCTGTTGACGCAGCGCGCGCAGCAGGGGTGGGGGCGGGGGAATCGCGAGACGCCTTGCCCACGTGGGCGCAAGCGCAGCGCGCACTTCCGGTTCTCATGCTGAGCTTGCGTCGCAGCCGCCGCCGCCGCCGCCGCGGACACCCTGACCTCTGTTCTGCGCAGCCACAGCGCACTCGTGCGGCGCGCAGCGCCCGAGCTCCGACGCGCTAACACCACGTTACTGATCGGTAGAGACCGGAAAAACATGTCGTATGAAACGCCAAAATATGTAAAAAAATATCTAAAAATATGTAATAAATATCTAAACGCCAAAATATGTAATATCTAAAACCGGATAAAATGTTTGTATTAAAATTCAATAATTATCAAGCAGATTTACATAATACGAAATTGCATTTATAAAAAAATTCCTAAACACGTTTTAAAAAGAATACAAACGTTTTAAAAAGCATACGGAGAGCACAATTTGACGCACAATTTGAACCATACAATTTACCGTCAGTAGTAAATGCTTCATTCATCTATTGCGGTCTTGACTGTAGTTTTGCAGCCAGACTAGACGCAATAGAAGCTATTGTACGAACTGGCGATACTATCTACGACCAACAAACAATAAGGAGATGGTGCACGCCGTTGCATCAGCTCTATCGAACTTTTGAGCATGCGCAGATGCACTAAAATGGCGCGATACTTAAACTGCGCTTGCGCAGAAGTCGATAGTGCTTTAACATTCCAGGTGGGACAAACTCCCTAATCGTTGCAGCGTGCAGCGTCTTCATCGAAATGTTACACGACGGCGATCGCCAAGGTTCTTAAGGTTAAACGTCTGGTCAGTGATACTTTTCACGCTCAAACGTGAAAACTATCTCCGTCTTTGAAGCACACTTCCCGCCACTGAGAAAACTGAAGCAGGCACGCCAGTCAGTGACGCATCTTCATGTAAGGGTGGGTACAATTGGGTACCTAGCGTAGACAGCAGGCAGTAAAGTAGGAAAAAATGAAGATTTTATAAGTACTTCTTTTCATTAAAAAAATAATAAAATTGAAGAAAATTGATAGGATAAAAAATATTTTGTGAAAATAGCAAACCTTAACCTCCGAATTTGAAAGAGAATGCTGGACGAGACACATAAGGCTCACAAGCCAAAGCAAGCAAAGTGATAGAGGGAGCTTTCCAAAGCTTTAAAAGCGTAAATTAATAGACAAACTCAGTTCTTCTAAATTACATACAAGATATTCCAGGAGTCACATATCTAAAACTTCTTTTTTTATTTTGTGTAATCACGCTTCGCAAAATATACATTAAGTTTGTTGGAGACTAACTTCTGTAACATAGATTCCCTCTTTTATGTGTTGGGCTAACGTTTTCCAAACAAAATAAACTCATGACCGCAGGGCACAAAGCCACTTTAAGAGATGAAACAGGGAGCGGGGCAGGCGCCAGGGCTTGGGCTGAATAATTGTCGCAGCTTACGACCGCAGGCGCTCGCAGAGGCCGTAATCCCGGAACGGCAAGGCGAGACCCTCCCGTGGGGGCTCATCACCGCAAACGCCCTCGGCCCCGGCCCCTTCCCTTAGCCACGAGCCTCAACCCCCGGCCTGCTATCCTCAGCCTCGCTCCTCAAGCCTCAGCCCTTGGCTACTGGCTTCAGTCCTCGGAGGCTCCGACCCTTAAGCCGTCAGTTTTCTCGCCCACCTCGGCCCCCTGCCCTTAGCCACGAGCCTCAACCCTCGGCCCGCTACCCTCAGCCTCGCTCAAGCCTCAGCCCTTGGGCGCTTGAGCCTTCAGTCCTCGGCTCACGAAACCTAAGCCGTCAGTTCTCGGGCCCTCGGCCCCCTGCCCTTACCACGAGCCTCAACCCTCGGCCCGCTACGCTCACCTCGCTGCAAGCCTCAGCCCTGTGGCTCTGGCCTTCAGTTCCTCGGCTCTCGAACCTAAGCCGTCAGTTCTCGCGCCCTCGGCCCCCTCCCTTAGCCACGAGCCTCAAACCCTCGGCCCGCTACCCTCAGCCTCGCTCAAGGGCTTCAGCCCTTGGCTCTGAGCCGTTCCATCCTCGGCTCTCGAACCTAAGCCGTCAGTTCTCGGCCCTCGGCACCTGCCCGTTAGCACGAGCCCAAACCCTCGGCCCGCTACCCTCAAGCCTCGCTCACAGCCCTCAGCCCTTGGCTCTGAGCCTCAGTCCTCCGGCTCTCGGAACCTAAGCCGTCAGTCTCGGCCCTCGGCCCCCTGCCCTTACCACGAGCCTCAACCTCGGCCCGCTACCCTTCAGCCTCGCTCAAGCCTCACCCCTTGGCTCTGAGGCCTTCAGTCCTCGGCTTCTCGAACCTAAGCCGTCAGTTCTCGGCCCTCGGCCCCCTGCCCTGTAGCCACGAGCCTCAACCCTCGGCCCGCTACCCTCAGCCTCGCCTCAAGCCTCAGCCCAGTGGCTCTGAGCCTTAGAGTCCTCGGCTCTCGAACCTAAGCCGTTCAGTTCTCGGCCTCGGCCCTGCCCTAGCCACGAGCCTCAACCCTTCAGCCCGCTACCCGCAGCTCGGCTTCAAGCTCAGCCGTTGGCTCTGAGCTTAATCCTCGGCTCTCGAAACCGTTAAGCCGTCAGTTTCTCGGCCCTCGGCCCCCTGCCCTTAGCCACGAGGCCTCAACCCTCGGGCCCGCTACCCTCGAGCCTCGCTCAAGCCTCAGCCCTTGGCTCTGAGCTTCAGTCCTCGGCTCTCGAAACCTAAGCCGGTCAGTTCTCGGCCCTCGCCCCCTGCCCTTAAGCGCACGAGCCTCAACCCTCGGCCCGCTACCCTCCAGCCTCCCGCTCAAGCCTCAGCCCTGGCTTCTGAGCCTTAGTCCTCGGCCTCTCGAACCCTAAGCCGTCAGTTCTCGGCCTCGGCCCCCTGCCCTTAGCCACGAGCCTCAACCCGTCGGCCCGCTACCCTCAGCCTCGCTCAAAGCCTCAGCCCTTGGCTCTGAGTTCTTAAGGCCTCGGGCTCTCGAACCTAAGCCGTCAGTCTCGGCCCTCGCCCCCTTGCCCTTAGCACGAGCCTCAACCCTCGGCCCGCTACCCGTCAGCTCGCTCAGTCTCAAGCCTGGCTCTGAGCCCTTCAGTCCTCGGCTCTCGAACTAAGCCGTTCAGTTCTTCGCGGCCCTCGGCCCCCTGCCCTTAGCCACGAGCCTCAACCCCACGGCCCCCGCCTACCCTCAGGCTCCTCAAGGCCTCAGCCCTTGGCTCTGAGCCCCTTAATTCCGCGGCTCTCCGAACCTAAGCCGTCAGTTCCGGCCCTCGGCCCCCTGCCCTGAGCCACGAAGCCTCAACCCTCGCCCGCTACCCTCAGGCCTCGTCAAGCCTCAAGCCCTTGGCTCTGAAGCCTTCAGCTCGCCTCTCGAACCTAAGCCGTCCAGTTCTCGGCCCTCGCCCCACTGCCCTTAGCCACAGCCTCACCTCGCGCCCGCTACGCCTGCAGCCTCGCTTCAAGCCTCAGCCCTTGGGCTCTGAGCTCTTAAGTCCTCGGCTCTCGAACCTAAGCCGTCATTCTCGCGCCTCGGCCCCCTGGCCCTAGCCACGAGCCTAACCCGTCGGCCCTACCCTCAGCCTCGCTCCAAGCCTCAGCCCTTGGCTCTGACCTTCAGTCCTCGGCTCTCCAACCGTAAGCCGTCAGCTTCTCGGCCTCGGCCCCCTGCCTTAGCCGACGAGCCTTCAACCCTCGGCCCCGCTTACCCTCAGCCTCGCTCAAGCCCTCAGCCCTTGCTCTGAGCCTTAAGTCCGGCGGCTCTCGACCTAAGCCGTCAGTTCTCGGCCCTCGGCCCCCTGCCCTTAGCCACGAGCCTCAACCCTCGGCCGCTACCCTCAGCCTCGCTCAAGCCTCAGCCCTTTGGCTCTGAGCCTCAGTTCCTCGGCTCCTCGAACCTTAAGCCGTCAGTTCTCGCCCTCGGCCCCCGCCTTAGCCACGAGCCCTCAACCCTCGGGCCGCTACCCTCAGCCTCGCTCAAAGCCTCAAGCCCTTGGCTCTGAGTCTTAAGTCCTCGGCCTCTCGACCTAAGCCGTCAGTTCTCGGCCTCGCCCCCTGCCTTAGCCACGAGCCTTCAACCCTCGGCCGCTACCCTCAAGCCTCGCTCAAGCCTCAGCCCTGGTCTGAGCCTTCAGTCCTCGGGCTCTCGAACCTAAGCCTGTCAGTTCTCGGCCCTCGCCCCTGCCCCTTAGCCACGAGCCTCAACCCTCGCCCGCTTACCCTCAGCCTCCTCAAGCTCAGCCTTGGCTCTGAGCCTTCAGTCCTCGGCTCTCGAACCAAGCCGTCAGTTCTCGCCCTCGCGCCCCCTGCCCTTAGCACGAGCCTCAACCCTCGGCCCGGCTACCCTCAGCCTCCGCTCAAGCTCAGCCCTTGCGCTCTGAGCTTAAGTCCTCGGCTCTCGAAAGCCTAACGTCAGTTCTCGGCCCTCGGCCCCCCTGCCCTTAGCACGAGCCTAACCTCGGCCCGCTACCATTCAGCCTCTGCTCAAGCCTCAGCCCTTGGCTCTGAGCCTTAAGTCCTCGGCTCTCGAACCTAAGCCGTTCAGTTCTCGGCCCTCGGCCCCCCCTGGGGCCCCCCCTTAAAGGGGGGCCACCGAGCCTCAACCTCGGCCGGTACCCTCAGCCTTCGCTCAAAGCCTCAGCCCTTGAGCTCTGAGCCTTCAAGTCCGCGGCTCTCGAACCTAAGCCGTCAGTTCTCGGCCCTTCGGCCCCTCCCTAGCCACGAGCCTCAACCCTCGGCCCGCTACCCTCAGCCTTCGCTCAAGCCTCAGCCGCTTGGCTCTGAGCCTTAAGTCCTTCGGCTCTCGAACCTAAGCCGTCAGTTCTCGCCTCGGCTCCCTCCCTTACCACGAGCGCCTCAACCTCGGGCCCGCTACCCTCAGCTCGCTCAAGCCTCAGCCCTTGGCTCGAGCCTCAGTCTCGCTCGAACCTAAGCCTCAGTTCTCGCCCTCGGCCCCCATTGCCCTTACCACCAGCTCAACCTCGGCCCCGCTACCCTCAGCCTCGCCTTCAAAGCCTCAAAAGCCCTTGCTCTGAGCCTCTGCCCGCCCGCCCCCCCGCCAGTCCTCGGCTCTCGACCTTAAAAGCCGTCAGTTCTCGGCCTCGGGCCCACCTGCCCTTAGCCACGAGCCTCAACCCCGGCCCGCTACCCTCAGCCCGCTGAAGGCCTCAAGCCCTTGCTCTGAGGCCTTCAGTCCTCGGCTCTCGAAACCTAAGCCGTCAGTTCTCGGCCTCGGCCCCCGTGCCCTTAGCCACGCAGCCTCAACCTCGCCCGCTACCCTCATGGCCTCGCTTCAAGCCTCAGCCCTTGCTCTGACGCCTTAGTCCTCGGCTCTCGAACCTAAGCGTCAGTTCTCGGCCCTCGGCCCCCTGCCCTTAGCCAGCGAGCCTCAACCCCTCGGCCCGCTACCCTCAGGCTCGCTCAGCCTTCACCCTTGGCTTGAGCCTTAAGTCCTCGGCTCGTAACCTAAGCCGTCAGTTCGGCCCTCGGCCCCTTGCCTTAGCACCGAGCCTTCAACCCTCGGCCGCTACCTCAGCCTCGCTCAAGCCCGCAGCCCTTGGCTCTGAGCTTCAGTCTCGGCTCTCGAACCTAAAGCCGTCAGTTCTCGGCCCCTTCGGCCCCCTGCCCTTTAGCCACGCAGCCTCAACCCTCGGCCCGCTACCTCCAGCCTCGCTTCAAGCCTCAGCCCTTGGCTCTGAGCCTTTCAAGTCCTCGGCTCTCGAAACTAAGCCGTCAGTTCTCGCCGCTCGGCCCCCTGCCCTTAGCCAGCAGCCTCAACCCTCGGCCCGCTACCCTCAGCTCGCTCAAGCCTCAGCCCTTGGCTCTCTGAGCCTTCAGTCTCGGCTCGCGAAACCTAAAGCCTCAGTTCTCGGCCCTCGGCCCCCTGCCCTAGCAGCGAGCCTCAACCCTCGGGCCCGCTACCCTCAGCTCGCTCAAGGCCTCAGCCCTTGGCTCTGAGGCCTTTCAGTCCTCGGCTCTCGAAAACCTAAGCCGTCAGTTCTCGGCCCTCGGCCCCCTGCCCTTAGCCACGAGCTCAACCCTCGGCCAGCTACCCTCAGCCTCGCTCAAGCCTCAGCCCTTGAGCTCTGCAGCCTCAGTCCTCGGCTCTCGAACCTATAAGCCGTCAGTTCTTCGGACCCTCGGCCCCCTGCCCTTCAGCCACGAGGCCTACAACCCTCGGCCGCTACCCTCAGCTCGCTCAAGCCTCCAGCCCTTGCTCTGTGCAGCCTTCAGTCCTCGGCTCTCGAACCTAAGCCGTCAGTTCTCGGCCCTCGGCCCTTGCCCTTAGCCACGACGCCTAACCCCGGCCGCTACCTGAGCTCGCCCTCAAGCCTCAGCCCTTGCGTCTGAGCCTTAAGGTCCTGCGGCTTCGCCTAAGACCAGGCGTTTCAGTTCTCGGGGCCCCTTCGGCCCCCTGCCCTTAGCACGGAGCCTTCAACCCTCGGCCCGCTACCTCAGCCTCGCTCAAGCCTCCAGCCCTTGGCTCTGAGCCTGTCAGTCCTCGGCTCTCGAACCTAAGCCGTCAGTTCTCGCCCTCGGCCCCCTGCCCTTAGCACGAGCCTCAACCCTCGGCCCGCTACCCTCAGCCTCGTCCTTAAAGCCTCAGCCCTTGCTCTGAGCTCAGTCGCTCGGCTCTCGAACCTAAGCCGTCATGTTTCTCGGCCCTCGGGCCCCCTGCCCTTAGCCACGACCTCAACCCTCGGCCCGCTACCTCTCAGCTCGCTCAAGCCTCAGCCCTTGGCTCTGAGCCTTCAGTTCGTCGGCTCTCGAACCTAAGCCGTCAGTCTCAGGCCTCGGCCCCTGCCCTTAGCCACGAGCTCTCAACCCCGGCCCGCTACCCTCAGCGCTCCTCAAGCCTCAAGCCCTTGGCTCTGCAGCTCTTCAAGTCCTCGGCTTCTCGAACCTAAGCCGTCAGTTCTACCCGGCCCTCGGCCCCTTGCCCTTAGCCACGAGGCCTCAACCCTCGCCCGCTACCCTCAGGCCTGCTCAAGCCTCAGCCTTGGCTTGAGCCTTCAGTCTCGGGCTCTCGAACCTAAGCCGTCGAGTTTCGGCCCCCGGCCCCCTGCCTTAGCCACGAGCCTCAACCTCTGGCCCGCTACCTCAGCCTCGCCCTCAAGGCCTCAGCCTTGACTCTTGAGCCTTCAGTCCTCGGCGTCTCGACCTAAGCCGTCATTCCTCGGCCTCGGCCCCCTCCTTAGGCCACGAGCCTCCAACCCTCGGCCGCTACCGTCAGCCTCGCTCCTCAAGCCTCCACCTTGGCTCTGAGCCTTCAGTCCCGGCTCTCGAACTCCTAAGCCGTCAGTCTCGCCCTCGGCTCCTCCTGCCTTAGCCACGAGCCTCAAACCGCTTCGGCCGACTCCTCAGCCTCGCTCTCAAGCCTCAAGCCCTGCTCTGAGTCTTAGTCTCGGCTTCGACCTAAGCCGTCAGTTCTCGGCCTCTGGCCCCCTGCCTAGCCACCGAGCCTCAACCCTCGGCCCGCTTACCTCAGCTCGCTCCGTCAAGCCTCGCCTATGCTTCTGAGCCTCAGTCCTCGGCTCTCGAACCTAAGCCGTCAGTTCTCGGCCCTCGGCCCCCCTGCCCCTAGCACGAGCCTCAACCTCCGGCCCGCTACCCTCAGCCTCCGATTCAAGCCTCAGCCCATTGGCTCTGAGCCTTAAGTCTCGGCCTCTCGAACCTAAGCCGTTCAGTTTCTCGGCCCTCGCCCCTGCCCTTAGCCACGAGCTCTTCAACCCTCGGCCCGCTACCCTCAGCCTCGCTCCTCAGCTTTTAGTTCTCGGCTCTCAGTTCTCGCGTCTCGTCCCTCAGCCCTCACACCCTCATCCTGTAGACCTCGGCCTTCGGCCCGCTCCCCAAAGCCTCAATCCTCAGCTCTCAGCCCTTGGCTCTGAACCTTCAGCTGTCGGTCCTCAGTCTTTGGTTCTCAGCCCTTTTGCTCTTGGCACTCGGACCCCGGTCTTCAGAAATCGGCTCTCCACATACAGATTTCAATTCTTGGTCATTTGCAATCAGCTCTCGACTCACAATTCTTAGTCTCTGTCCCTCAACCTTTATCCTTTGTCTCCAGCCTTTTGCCTTTAGCCAGTTTTTCCAACGCTTGAGAATAGCCAACAACGTGTAACAGTAAATGCGGGAAAGACAATGACAGGAAACAAATGAATCGAATATAAAAGATGGCATTTGGCAAAAATTAAGAGAGAGAAACTATGAGATGCAGATACGAAGCGAGGAAGTAAATTATGCAAAAATAGATGTATGAAGAAAATGAATAATAGACAGAAGAGTAATAGAAAGTGAAATCAAAATATAGACAACTTAGAATTCCAAAAGGCGAAAATGGACGAACACAAAATATTTCACCCAATATTCCAGACATATTCCACATCGTTTTGAGCTCTGAGCACCCTTCTATATTTCTCTGAGACCGTAGTATATTAATCAAATAAAATAACATCATTTTCTCATTCGTTAATGACATTGGATTGTTTTTTTTGTTTTGTTTTGTTTTGTTTTGTTTTGTTTTGTTTTTTTTCTCTCCAAACATCGACATACATAACACACTGTTTACAATTCATTAATATGTTTAAAAATTCCTATTCGCTTCCAGTCTTATTCTATCGTAGAGATATCAAATTTTAAGGAGTAGAAATACATCAGAGATTTTAGATTCACTGGCAAATCATGTCTATGGGTCAAATAACGCTAAAAATCTCGCTTTAATTAACGACTCGATATTACTTTGATATATCGCCTCACGATCGCACCTGTCTTTAAATTTAAATTGAGAAAGATGGGCGATAACTTGGGCGCCTTAATAGCTAATAAGGCCGTCGCGCGAAAGCAGCTGCCATCCGAGCGCCGTTTCAATAAATCGACCGCGGGGCGGGAGGGCGGTGACGGGCGGTCCCTGCTTTAAAGACCAGGCGCGGCACCCTCCGCTAGCGGGTACGGCTCGGCGGCGACGGCGGCGGCGGCGACGGTGGCGCTGCGTCCCTTTAAAAGCGGAAACGCTGACCTCGACATCTGCGCGACACGCGGAACAATGCTGCACCTGCGAGCGGCGGCGCCTGAAAAATCGCGTTCGCTCCCGGTCGAAACTGATACTTTGCTTCTCGGAGTTGCTGGGTGGAGCTGGAAAGTGTATTTGTGGAGGTGTGCACGCGCGTTCGCTGTGTGTGTATGTGCCTTTGTTTGAATGCGTACATGAGTATGGCCGTATGTTTGTATGTGCGAGAGTATGTTTGTGCGCGTGTGTCTATGTCCGCGCGTATATGTTTGCGTGTGTGTGTGTGAGTGTGCGCGTGTGCGCGTTTGTTTGTGCATGTACAAATGTGCCCACATTTACATACGGGGTTTATCCACTCATAATTTTTCCTGCACGTCATTGTCTACGAGAATAGTACTCGCAAACGATCTTGCTATCAAAATGGATTAGTGTATTGCTTCAAAAACAACTTTTTTATACTGTAATATTCATATAATGATGTATGTGTACAGTAAAAATAGTTCTTTGCCCGCTTGTATTAGTACACGCTAGTAAGATCAATGGTTATTGTTATTACCTTAACGACCGCGTCCCCTTTATTGCACTCCCCTTGTTTTTAGTTGATTCTCTACTCAAACCAATCTGATAGTCCGCTGTTATCGCCATTTACGGTGGCTATTCACATTGTTATTCCGAACAAGTTCCTTTTTATTAGACAACCGGCTACCTCCCATCGCAAAAAGGACCCCCTGTACTGACACAACTACGTGATTATTTTCAGAAGAATCCATCCCAGATATGCACTGTCCACTCCTTTACGTTTTGCTATGTCATAACGTGTCCGTTATGACATCGTTCGTAACAATTTATTTCATTCTCTTCGTTTTTATTCGTTTCTCTAACAAACCAATTATCAGATTAGCCAATCATCGGATTAACGATGACAAATGGCTTGGAGCAAAGGCGAAACGAGAAATCAGCTAAATCCAATGTACTACCCCCAAATCTGCCATGATTCCGATACAAATTACACTACAAATTTCGCATGGATTAAGCCGAGTTTAACCTACATAAAGTAAGTCGAGTTACCTCTTGATTCATAAGACTGACAATAAAGAAGTTCAAAAAAAATTTTTATTTCAATAATTGATCATGAAAGTCTGGATGGTCGATGATCTCGTCACATAAATTATTTTTATTACTTGGCAACTAGATTTAACAACACCACATATTCACAAAATCCAGTATGCATTGTGAATAAAAGTACTAGATCAATTATACTACGTTATAAAAGATAGCTCTCACCGTTACATTCCGTTATCTCCCAAAGGGAAAAAAGTCTTTAAGCTCACCTGAAACAAAGAGAAAACGTTTGTTAGTCAAGGTAATTGCACAATGACAAATAAAATATTGACGTACAGTTAGGAAAATAATGTTACATGAATATTAATGGGAGGGAGATATTTAACAAACAACTTTTCGTTTTCTTTTGCAACCTTAACTACACCTCCAGAAACGTCCTACAGTACTGAAATACTTTTCAAAGAAGTGATTTAAAAAGCTCCTTCTGAAACGGAATAGGTTGCCTTAGCGTCTTCATGTAGCGACGAAGGTTCGTAGTGTAGGTCCAAGGTTCGGGTCCCCACTGTGGCAAAATTTCGACACAGGTTAAAAAATGGCACGAATAAGGCCACTGCGGAGAAGAAAGTTCTAGTTCGACTACATCTGACTTTTCCGCGGTTTTCTCGAAACAGGGGCAGTACCACAAACAAAAGGGTTGGGCCGTGAGCGAACCTTCCTCAACTCGCGCTCACCCCGTTCCTTAGGACCAAGTTATTCCAAACACACACACACGCGCGCGCGCGCGAATTTGCAAGACACTCGCAACTCCATACTGCGAGAACGCGAATGTCACGTAACAGCCGGATGTGGACTGCGATATTGTGTGTGTGTGTGTGTGTGTGTGAGAGAGAGTGTGTGTGTATGAGAGAGCGAGAGAGAGAGAGAGAGAGAGAGAGAGAGAGAGAGAAAGGGAAAAAGAAAGAGGGAGAGTAAAAGAGAGGGTAAAAAGAAAGGAAAGAGAAAGAAAGAGAAGTTAGCAACCTAATTTCCTTGATTGATTTCATTGCATTATCAGTAAATGGCGAAATAACATTCACCTACCTCTGAAATATTGAACCAAATACAAAAAATGTCCATGCTCTCACAATGCTTCACCAACTTCCACCGTTGATTTACGAGCTAACTAACCGCGAACAGAGCTCGTTCTGCAATTTATAGCAAAAGGAAATGGTACTACTCACAAATAGACACTATCACCACGTCGTGCAAGAAGATCCCAGTTGGTAAACAAATTACGCCAGATGGTGCCGTTACTTCGTCGGGTCGCAAAATAGCTCACCCTCCAAACAATGAGGATTTCGCAGAAATTTATCCACAGATTTTTGCTATCAACAAAAGTTGCATCTTTCACAACCATCCAGCAGGGCAATTCAGCAGGGCAATGGCATGGTCACGACAGGTTTTATTGAGCGCAATGTGGGCTGTAAAGTGATTCCTACGACCGTCAGCCTTCACACGTGCTTCTTTGTATTGTTTCGCACTTGCGCGGTCACCATCATGATAAACAAACAAAACGAAGTGAATCATGCGATTTTTAAATGTTTTCTGTATTCATAACTTGCATAACTCGGCGTTGATGTGTATTTATTTACCAAAATCATACATTACGAAGACTAATGAATAATTCATTATGTCTCCCATTCTATCTATTACGAAAAATGGAAGTGATATCGCTGCTCCAAAGCACCGCCCTCATCCTTCAGACCTTGTACCACCGCACCGTCCTTCTCCCTTCTCGATCTGCCTTGCCACGCCCAGCCCCAACGTACCATGCTGTGTTGTGCATTGCGTTGCCATGGTATAGACAGGTGGAGAAAACTTCTGATAAATGTGTCTATATTTCGTGTGTTAAGGGATTTTTTATAATTTTTCCCTGTATAAATCTGCACTTAGACACAACAGCTCTTTACGAACTAAGGGCTACCAGCAGCATCTCTGCCTTGCGGTCATAGGATAAGGGGTACGTGTGGTTAGCACATATCCATCCCCACGCTGTATTTCTAGTATTCTCAACCTGAAAAGTGAGCTTTCTCATCGTCACACAGCAATAGATACTGGAACATTCTAAGAAAAGCGCACAATTAATTTCTGCCCCGACCGGGAATCGAAGTCCGGGTTGCGCCGTGGGGAGCGAGCACGCCACCCAACGAGCGACCGAAGGCTTTCGGCGAGAATGGAAAGTGATTTTCCCAAGTAAGAAAACGAGTGACAAGTCAAGAATGTGTTTTGAATGATTGATTCATTGTTTGTTTCATTAGTGATTCCGGGAGCGTCAGTTGCTAAGGTCATTACCCCATAAATGTAGTGCGCGTTTTATCGCTGGAGGAGGTGTGATCTTTTCCCTCTGGCTGGCGACATTTGGCGCCGACCAACCGTCGGCTAGCGGGGTTTTTCCCAACCAGGTACTCACCAGCGGGGCACCGCCGCAGGCGGAAGAAACTTTAATCTCCCGACCGGCCTCCAAACGTGTGTGATAGTGTAATGTAAGTGTGTGTAAGGGACGAGGATATGACAAGGAGGAGAAAGGAAAGATCGCGCGCGGTCCGTGACCCGTTTGTTAGGGTACTACTTCGGCATTTACACGGTGTTCATCGGAGAAATCACGGAAAACTACCGATCAGAGAACCCGGCTGCTCGAAATTTCCTGCAGATAGCAGTTGAATTCAGTCTAGCTATCTAGCTAGTGTCGAAAATTATCCTACATACCGTGTGCAAATTGCATTTCGTGATTTATGGTAATTAAAATGTTAAAGAGAATCTCTCTCATTTCATAGTAACTTGCACAATTATATTTGATTTATTCTTCCGGTAACCTCATAACCATTTTTGAGCAGTTACCTCTATTAAAGGCCATTTTTTGCCGGCCCCATTTCTGGACCTCTTACGACGGTTTTCGCTGCACTACCATTGATATACCACGAAAGTTCCCGTCTTTCCCAAGTAACGTTGCCTGTTGCCTTCCTTGAGTGCCGGAGTCAGTCTTCCGTCTCGACTCCAGGGACAAACTGTGGAGTCCGAGCAGGTTTCTTGTTTACCACTGTTGATTTACGGCGCGTGGCGAAAAAATATGCGGTCTGAATAATCGTCGGGCACGGCCACCGCTGCGGGAAACACGGAGAGAGAGAGTGAGAGAGAGAGAGTGAGAGAGAGAGTGAGAGAGAAAGAGAGAGAAAGAGAGAGAGAGTGAGAGAGAGAGAGGAGAGAGAAAGAGAGAGAAAGAGAGAGAAAGAGAGAGAGAGAGAGAGAGAGAGAGAGAAACACACTGGAAGAGGAAGGGAAGGTAAAGGGCAGATTCCGGAAATACGCCATTTTGCCACGTGACGTCGTGGACCCGCACATGATCACGTTCCTCCGCACCTCATTAAGAGACTAGTTTTAGAAAAGATATAAATAGCGGTTAGTGGACTTCCATTTTTCGAGATGGACAAATATTTATTAAGAAGTGTGTGCTCTTTTTTGTGGTATTAGTCCCATGCGTATATTTGATGTGTAACATCTAATTTTAAGTACATATTTGTAGATTTTCTCGTTATAAAAAATATCACATTGAACACCGTTTGGGGGTTTCATTATCTAACAATAGCAAGGGATAATCACACGAATATTTCTCAGACCCAGATAATGTGGCAATATTGGAACAAGGAATCATATAAGTGGATATTCAAATTATAAAACTAGATACAGAAGGTATTACAAGAAACAATGATTTTGCAGGGTTTGAAATTTAAATAAGAAAATAATGTACTTTCATTTGATCGTCAAAAATGAATGTTTAACATTGTGAATCATGATCTACAACTACTTACTTCACTTCACAAACAAGAAATCCTTGAATCTCGAAAGCGAAAAACATCTATTATTCAGATTTCCAGGAAGCGAAAGTTTTGTTTCACGATCTCTCTGTCTGCGGTAGAAAAAGAAACCTTCTCCCAGTGCGAATTTTACATCTGTTCTCTGGAGGTGGTGAGTTGAAAGTACGGAAAGTTGTGAGACCCTGAGGTTTGTGTGTGTGAAAATCAGTTTGCAAAGACAAAAAGAGTCGTAATAACTACTCATTTCACAATGGAGATCGAATGGATAATTGTATATCTCTTTGCGGAATTCAATATCCTATTTCTTTGGTATGACTTTCAAAACCAGATGAAAAAGAATTATTGATGAAGAAGGAAAGTTAAAACAGCTCATTTTAAAGCTGTTGGTTTCAGATATTGTAGAAGAAACAAGCGCATAATTACTGACTAATAAAAACCGTATTCTTATGTAATTACTTTTCTGTTGTTGTTTTTCTGTGTTCCGTTTTTAAAACTGTGCTCTTGACGAATCAGGGCAATCCTAACACAATAAGCAATATTTTCGTTACATTTTTTTACAAATTATATTCTATACTATTACATGATAAGCTTTTTTTTACATATTAGGCAAAATTTATATTATTCTACCAATTGTATTTCACTTCAATTTCAAAATCAATTTCACAAAAAATATTTAATGAATTTTCAAAAATAGTTTTTTACGTCAACGTCGTTCTTTCGACACATACTTAAAATTGCAGTGCTGAGGACGCAAGGTGCCCCACGTGAAGACGCGGTCTTTGCGGGGTAACCGCCGCGTGCCTTGTGTGTTTGTTGCAACAAGAGCGCGTGAGCGCTGATCATATTTTCTTATGGTGAGGAAAGTAGCAGTGACGCCAACGAGAGTTTCTTGATTCAAACCGATTTTCGAGAGATATTGTTTGCCGCAGACGTGAAACATTAGGAAGAAAATGCCACAGTAATTGTTTGCCGGTCATTGAGTTCCCACGTTTGTACGATGGCTATCATTTCTCTGGGAAATAAAATAAACTCCCAGAAATTACTTTAATAAATATTTTGTTAATGTCATTTCAAATTGTGTAAATTTATGTATTTGTAAATATTCTATAAACAAGAGCTTATTTTGATATTACATATATTTCTCTTTTTATGTATTGGTTACATATTCTTATCATTTTCATTAAATACTTATGTACATATTAACAGCATAAATATAACTCTCGGCGTAGTAATCGTATCCAACAGGTATCAGTATCAACAACTCACTACTACAAAAACACATATAAACATGTACATTCTTTTACAATACATTGTCAGATGACATGAAAGGAGTAAAATTGATAAACACGTTTAATTGCCAATGAAAATATTTTCTGCTGTATACCTGTTTCTACATAATTGGAGACTGCAATGAACATCAGAAACGAAAGTAATATTAGTTTTAAGTACTATATTTAATGTATTAGTTACCGTTGATACTATATAATTGTAAAAGAGCAAACAGTTCTGTAACAGGTATTGTACCTAGCTTTTGGGACAAAGACCCCCACTTCTATCAGTTTATTCGTCCACTTCCCTTTACCAATAGGGCAAATGCTGAGAAGGTTTCTGGTTTTGCTTCTGAACATACATGTAGCTTCACTATCGGTGCACGTGCTGTAGAGCTCAGTGAGGACTTTAGTTATTCAAATAATAGTTCTCCATGTTCTCGTGGCAGTAAGTCGATGTCTCCTCAGAGGGCACAATGAGGGATAATAGCCACGATTTGTAGCTGTTTGCCTTTGCAGGTATCTTTTATTACACGCCAGCGATTATTTTCTGATCATATTTTCCCCCCAAAACGCTCGTTTCCACTTGTATTCATAATATTCATCCAAGATGTGAATGAGGGTAGCGATGCCAGAACTTGAGAAACCGTGCGTGAAATACATTTCTCCCTATACTACGTCACACTCATTTTTTAAGTTTCTTTAAAATATAAGTGTGAAGTGGTACCTTGGATGGCTCATGGACAGCGTGCTAGTTGTTTTTAAGGCCATCCCGAATTCGATTACCGGCCTTAGCAAAAATGAAGGTGTAGCTTTCAGATACAAACTGCCTGAGTTTCTATAGCTGTACGACTAATGAAAAACCCCGGCAGATCAAGGAAGCGAGGTAAGGTTACTAAGTTAAGTTCGCAGACTGACACACAAATCTTAATCAAATCACCAGTTTTGTTTATTTTGTCAACTATTTTCATTTCAGAGGTTGTATGCGCTGTCTGCTGTATTTTGATGTTTGAATTATTTTCGTGCATTTCGTCGGATGCCTAGTTGTGTATCTTGGTCTTTATGTTCATTTGCATAACTTGTTAGTGAAAACTATAGTAGAAATATAGGGGGGGGGCTACATCTATTTACTCCCCTTTTCTCTGAATATGTAATCACAGCTGTGGCTTGTCTTTACTTTCCTCTGAATGGAAGCCAAAAAGCAAAGAAATGAAAAGATGATGAGGTATCGATGAAGAAGAGTGACCAATACTTTTGGATGATGAAGATTTTAATTGTGCTGCATAATGGAATGGGAAACGTTAAAACGTTACAAAAACATCTTGGCTTTCGCGGGGCTGGAATACATAGCTTTCGGCTACGGGCTCATTACCGTAGCCGCACGATCCTAGGCAACAGAGACTGCAATGCAGCCTTACAGCTTCTATGCTAAAATGTAACGAATAACGTACATTACGAAAACGCATATGAAAATCTGCACAGCTTCATAGTCATAGGAACCTCTTTTGAAGCAAGCAAGGTTTCTACACTTCCACCGACGCTAGTCGTGTTTCGACTTACTTCTCGCCGTTCTTCCGCAGCAGCGCATCGATCGCGTCCGCAGGCCCAGCTTCGTGGCGTGTGGAGGGAGGGGGAATCCTTTCAAATAAGCCGACGGCCGCGGCGCCTGCACGCGGCATTCGAGGCCCAAGCGGCGCCTCCACAAACAAGCAGCGCGATCCGCACGTTGTCCGCCTTCCAGGATCGCTCTTCTAACGACCACTCCCGCTCCGGCGCCGCGCCCGCGCCTGCGGGCCTCGACGCGAAGCGGCGGTGCGTGGGCGTTTGGCGGACTGTGGCCGGTGGCTCGTGGCAGGTTGGCCCCGTGCTGGGCGGCGAGGCGGTGGTTTGTGCTAGCGCCGTGCGGCGGTGCGGCGCGGACGGGGGCGGGGCCGAAGGCGGCGACCATGCTGGAGGCGACGGCGCGGCGAACAGCAGGGGCCGGCGGGTCACCGTCCCGCCAGCACTATACTCATTGAGTCGCAAACAGGGCTGGGGGTTCGGCGCGTGGCAGCAGTTTCTCGTTCCTCACCTCCCCGGCCCCTGGGCTGCCTCCCCCTCACGCTCCGTGTCTTTTTACTACTCTACAGGGAGGAAAAGTATTGGAATCTCCTCAACGATACGACCGATTTAGGCGACTCAGGGCATCTATTGGTCACTGCAGTACTTCGACAGCTCCACTCTCGTCGGAGCAAGGATTTTCGACGATAGCTACAAAGCTGGGTCGAGTTCAGACGCTGTCTGGGCAGAATTCTAGCGGCCGGCTGCTCTGATGGGTTGTTGTCCATGGTTTCTCCAACAAATTCCAAGCGAATGTCATATCAGTGTCGTAACAAACAGGCCGTGGATCTTTCTTTGGTGTCCCTTTCTCTATCCCCGCCGCTTTGTTACACACACATACACTTACACACACTTATCTACCACACTTGTCACGAGATCAGTCAAAAGCTTTTCCCGGCTGGTTGGGGAAAATCTCTGCAAGCCGATAGGTAGGTTGGTGCCGAGTCTCGCCATCCAGAGGGGATGGAAAGATCAAGATCACCACCACCTGCCGAGATAACATCATGCACTGCACTTTCGCGAGTAATGACCTTAGCCATTTACGCGCCCGGAATCACTAATCAATCAACAATCCGATCTCGAAGTTTTGGTCGTAAAAGCAGTGTTTATGGTTCTTCTGAGCTGTAACTCTGCACTTATCTCGAGATTAACTGAATTCGCGCTGTTCCAAAGATGGTAATGATGGGTGAAGGTAGAGGAGTTACAAGCAATTTTGTACCCAAAATTCGGGATGTGTTTACGGATGGGTGGAAGTATGTGACTCGCATACCTCTACCATATTAAAAGCTTCAGAGTTAAGCTTGGTAAACACATCGGGAGTACTATGAAGTTGCCAAGGGCTTAGCAACCAGGGGTAATTATCTCATGTGTAACTTCATTTACGAAATTTCCCACCAAATGTTCATACGCAAAAAGTGAGTACTTTCGATTAGGCTACATACCCCAAAAATGTATTGTTTATTTTGAGAATTTCAGTATATTTGCTAGATGCAAAGATTCATTTTCGTACAACTAGCGTCTTCCCTCCTCGGCTCTAGGTTGCTATACGCTCGGAAGCCTACTCTCCGATTTTTTTGTTTTAATTAGGAGAATTTCGAAAGTGTTACCCTGACACCCTGTTTGAGTATAAAATCTAATTTCAACAAAGCCTTTTGACCGGAATTACTGTTTATAACAAATGATCTGGATGGAGTCGAAATATTCGATAGTCTACCATGAAATCGCCCATGAGGAAAATGTTTATAGTATCTTATGAATCTGAAACAACGGAGTTCCTATAGCTTCCACAATGAAGACGAGTCAATACACAGTATTTCTTACCATGCCCTTTTATTGAGTCAAACATAGGTTTGTCTCGCCGGAGAGAGAATAGCCGCCCGCTCCGCGTAACTTCACGGTGTGGGGCGCTGCTCCTTTGAAAACCTCTCTCGGATCTCTCGAAGCTAAAAATGGCGTAATATGGAAGTCGAAGGAATAAATCCAGCACGTGCAAGCGCCCGCAAGGGGATTTCTATGCGCATTTCAAGAGCGCTCGTGTTGCTACGCGACGCAGCCGGCCCATTCATATGAAGCACGTCCTCCACCCCTGCCTCGTAAAGCGAGCGACCTCCGACCGCACGGACGCCCGCTATCTACCAGAGGAACAGCTCAAGTAGCCTCCGATCCGCCTTTGATCCGCGTTCAATCTCAAAGGCGGATCACAGTCGATTTAGCACTGAAAAGCTACTGCACTGTTAGTCTAAATGGAACAGTGTCGCTAATAAATATTTCTGTTCCTACGGTAAATAGGTAATGGAACTTTGGCGACTATGTATGTGCGACGATGGTGTAATGGTTAGCGTATCGGACTTTTAAACCCAAGTTGGCGGGTTCAAATCCGATCGAAGGAGGGGAAGTAAAGTCGGAGGGGAAGTAAAGCCAGCAGTCCCCTGTTAGTAGATTTACTTGCATGTAAAAGATCCTCAAGCCTAAATGACGCCTCTGAGCTAAATTCAAATCGCCTGTTCGTCGCCCAAGAAATACTATGATTCTCCGCTAGTTGGTGAAAGCAGCGTAGCGAAATTCGCGTGGTCAGACGGAAGAGCGGGCCTGAGGGCCCGAGTCTCGCCACGTAAAATAAGGCATTAATTCAATTCAATGCACAGTGATTGATTTGCTTAGTGATTCCGAGTGCGCCAACTACTAAGGTCATTAGTCCCGTAAGTGTTGCAAATGTTTAATCGCAGGATGCGGCGATGATATTCACCTGTTGGATGACGATATCCGGCGCCGACCTGCCCGTCAGTATGCAGGGTTTTCCTTAACCAGGTATCTCAAAGCGCCGCCCCATTCGAAACATGCTCTAAGCAGTGATCTCCCGACCTTTGAGATATGTGTGTATAAATAAGAAAACGCTACCTCCATAAATAGTTTTATGTACTTCTAAGTAACAAGTAAGAAAACGCTACAACTGGAAATATTTCTATAAATTTCTAAGTAGCAAAATAAATATTATATTTATTTTATTATGTTCTAAGTGAGTGATTGTTGTGAATGGAAGAGCGTTGCTGATAACTATTATTCTTCTATCACCATTTTCTTAACGCGTTTAATGCAATTAGCAAGAAATTAGAGCAGTTTATTTTTTGAATTCGTAACGACCGGAAAAACTGACGAGTTTCGCGTGACCCTTGGCTTGCCTTTATTTCATATTCAACCTCGAAGGATGTTTATCAGACGAGTTACTGGATAAGGCCAAATAAGCAGTACTTGTGAAGTTGAAGGGTGTCGAATTTAACTATTTTTGTCTGTGCCACGTACATAACGGGATTTTCACAACTAAATATAGATAGTTGATATTTGGAGTAGGTTACAACAAGAAGACTTTGGGATCCGCGTTACCTTTGTAAAACTCTTATTGCGCATTCAATAGGTTCATTAAAAAAAGTTACTTACAGAAAATTGTTGATGGGAAACCAATTGTATCAAACGAATTTTAAATAGTCAAATATTTTTGGGCTAAGGGACACTGCATTGCAGTCACAAAGTAATGCGCCACTTCATAAACATTTAAAGCAGCATTAGAAACTGGAGTGGTGGCGGTGAACGTTTGTCAAGAGTATGACAGGAGAAAGAAACCGGCCCACTCAGCAGCGGCACTTAGCGACACAGGTAGCTCAGAGCATCAAGTGAAATCACTGTAGTACCTATGACCAGGGGGTGCTAGAGTGCGAGTCCCTATCGTGAGTGGATTTGCTACATAGCTAGGTAGAATTCACTCGCTGTCTGGAGAAGAATTACAGTGGCCGGCTACTCACATCGGTAATTTTCCATGGTTTCTCCAATTAACACTAGGCGAATGCTGGAGCATTGCCCTAACAAGCGGGCCACGGACCGCGTGCGATCTTTTTCTTTCTCTTCCTTGCCCTATTCTCACCCCCTACTTACACCCAATTTCACACTCACATGCACTACACTACTAACCGTGTTGGATCGGGAACTTAGAGTTTGTCCAGGTTGGGGCGGTGCCCCGCTGGTGTTTCGAGAAAAAACCCGCAAGCCGACCTCGGTGGTCGACGGACCTCGCCATCCAACGGCGAAATATCACCGCCACCAC
>BOPP01000033.1:9165060-9188103 GCA_017312745.1 Gryllus bimaculatus | reverse complement strand
GGTGGATATGGAAGCGTATGCAGAGGCGGAGCCAGTAGTGGTGGCGGAGGAGGAGGTTGGGGCCAACGGCGGCCGCTGTGACAAGCAGTCTGACTCAAGCGATAGCGTGTGTGACTCAACTGGTGTGACCGCGTTATGAATTGTTTACATTGTTAAGAATATTCGCACAGTCCTTGGATGTCAGTATTGCCATTTTATCTTTTATTCGTATCAGTTGACTTTCAGTAAATACTATATTTTCCTTCACATACTGAAATGGTCAGTAAATGTACCTACTTTTATATTTGACATACTATTACGACATTATTATGACATTATTATTATGACATATTATTTGGGGTGAATACCAGAATTCGAAAGATTAGAACACGAAAGGATGTAGGTATTGTAATGGCTTAAAGGCCTTCCACATAGGATCAAGTAAGCTAATTTGTCTGTAATAATTACCTAATAAATAAAATAAATAATATTATTACGAGTTTTAAACAAAACATGAATATGCACTGGTACTGTAGCAACATCAAAAGTGTGCAATAAGCGACTAAAAAACTGAAGGGTAATAATTTCAGGAGCGCCAATTATTTCGTTAATTTGTCCCGACAGTGTAGTGTCCTCCCTGGAAGTGGCGCAGTCTCTTTCCCACTGGAACATGTATCTTGCGGAGCTATTCCCCATACACGGATCTCTCCTTCGGGGTATCGCCCCCGAGCAACAACCTCCAAGCTAGCGACTGGTCTCCCGACCTGTATGGCAGTATCGTACATGAAAGAGTAGGTATGTGTATGGAAGCGAAAGGTTCAAGGAAATATTGCTGTGATTTGCTTCCCATGGTTTTCGCCCTGGTACCTGGTATAGATCGGAATAACCAGAGAAAGCGTCCGAACAGCCAGCTGCGCTCCTCCAGTAACTGAATTCGACTCACCTATGTAGCTAGCGTCGAAAATCCGCCCCCTCCGAAACTCGAACCTGAAACCTTCCACTCTCTGATGCTGCAGATGCAATAGTGTGACCGCTGAACTTTCGCAGCTAGTGCGAAATAATCAACAAAATGGGTCAGATAAATCTGACAATGCAGTGCTAAAGACAGGCAAAACAAATCACGGTGAGTAGAAACCAGGGTCTGGGTAAGAGAGGTAAATGCGAACGTTGAATGCGTACTTCGGTAGCAACACACCGGATTATTTACACAGAAAAGGTGTAATATTTGAAGATGAGCATACCTATATGTTGTTCCGTTCTTTGTATTATACAGTTGGGCTTTGGTGGAGGCAGCGGTTCTGCTTTGGTCACGAGAGCTCTGCATGATCTTTGGTGGGAAAACGCGAATTCTAGATTAAAGCGAATACTAGATTTTAGACATATCTTCGATGATTTTCAGTCCCATTCTTATACTATTTGAGTACTTTTAATGATGCGAAATTCTGATTTTTTCGTCATAAATACGTTCAGCTGGTAAGACACTACATCTCCTTCATTTATTCATTCAAGGGTTAGGGACAACAAGGGTAGATTTCGAAAGCGTCCGCTATTGCGTGTCACTAGGAAACCAGTGTCGACGTCATAATGTCTCTCAAACGTCAAGCACAAAGAAGTTTAGAACAGCGTATAAATGTTTCCATGTTGGGAGCAATCCAAAATCATAAATGCGCTATTGTGATTCATTATTATTATTATTATTATTATTATTATTATTATTATTATTATTATTTTATTGTATATATTATGATGTTGGGAGGTGATCGTGACATTTTTGAACCATCCCAGCTTTCGCCTTGTGATCGAGGGAAACCACGAAAACCACGGTCAGGATGGCCGGCCCGGGGATCGAAACCGGTCTTCTCAATTGCGAAATCCGAGCGCTAAGCACTATGCCACTTCGGTCGGTGTTACGATTCACAGTCTTATTTAATTACAATAGGAAAGTACCTGGCGTTACCTGGACGTGCTTCATATTTCGTACTTGCGAAAGCGGAAAAAGTGCAATTTTATATAAATCACGTTGTTTAAGATTGTTATTTTTAATGTAATTGGTTCAAATTGTAATAAAATACTATAATTTTCTTTCGTTTTATTTTGCAGTACATTGCTATTAGAATAAAAATATTCCAACTTACGCACTGCTATTGGCCACTAGCGAATCAATTACCGGCCTAGGGCGGAATATATATGGGGCTAACTAATATACATCAGTTTTGCTGCAACGTTATTTGCCTCTGGCAAAATATATTAGGAACCACTGATCTGAGCGAGAGGTGAAAAATAAAGATCGTGGTGCATCTACCAATATATTATTTAAATTATTCACTTTCCGCATTTGTGTTGTTTTAATCTAAAGCAAACTTCACAAGGACACTGAGACAATCCTGAAGAAGAGCCTATAAAAATTCGTATCTATTCATTTATTACTGTTTGTGGTATCGATGTGGGTTACATGTCGTTGAATTCACTTTTATTAGTATCCATTGTTCATATAATGCATTTTTTATTAGTTCCGCGGAGATTCGCCTACTCCTCTCGAAACGTCTTCATTCTGTGCGGCAGGCAGAGAGTGACGGACGCGACGTGCCCGTGGCGGCAGGCGGGGGGCGGGGGGCGTGCAGCGCAGGATGACACGGTGCTATAATAAAACGAGGAAGTTGCGCGAGCAACGAGGCCGGCAAGGGCCACTGATAGATGGCATGTGGGCGGTCAAGTGCATAGAAGGCAATAAGACAAGAGACAGCGTTCGCGCAAGGCATTGCGCATACACCGTCAGAGTGTATTCTTTATGTTCAATACATATAAGTTGTGACATGTGAAAATGCAAATGTATAATGGAAAAATATCGCGCTGTACAGTGCGTTGAAGGAGAAACGTGCATTCCTCAGGAGACTCATTGCATTCCTAAAAACCAGGCAGCTGACAGATAATTACATGCAAACAATTACTGATTACATATCGCTCTCACACCCTGACTTTTGAAATATTTAAAGTCTTTTAGTCCCGAGAATTTTTTCCAGCCATTCTGCCTCTCTGAAAGTTAATATCTTATTATCACGAAATAGAAATTCATACAAAATAAAAACGATTACTTTAATTTTAAACGACCTGCACAGTTAATTGGCATTGGCTATAAGCGTAAAAGAAATTTCTTTGCGCCATCACACAAATATTTGAAAAAATTCCGACAGTTCATAACTGCTATGAAGTTAACCACAAAATTTTATTACCTGTATTAAAATAAATTCTAAAATCGCAGTTTACTACTGCAGTGAGAAGAAATTTCGTACAAGAACAACTAATCATTAGCGACTATTATCGTGAGCGCATTAATAAACTTAGCAAACATTGGCTGAAAGTGCTCGTGGAGGACAGAGAGAATAAGCAAATACGGTTAACCCATTTCCCACGTTTTAAGAGAACTCCCAATCATCTTTCAGGTCATCCGGTTGCTTTTGACTCTATGGTAGTCTCCTTGACATTAGAAGGCCGTAGAGAGTGAGTGAGTGAGAGAGAGAGAGAGAGAGAGAGAGAGAGAGAGAGAGAGAGAGAGCAAATTAAATATCGACTCGCTCCCCAAGGTTTCAAATCATGCACCTCTCTAGGTGGACTGGATGGGCTTCACAATCGGTAGCAAACGTTAGGCGCTTAGCTCTTCATATGTTAAGATTTACCTCGCTTTTTATTTCAGGTATCTATACAATTTGTTATCGGTCTGCGTCAGTCTCCACATCCCAATGAGCTCCCTTGCCCTACCTATCATTTCCCCGCCCCCGCCCAGCCCCCTGGCTCTTCCGAGAGAAGCCAACGGCTGCCGGAGCTCACTCGCAGGGGCCGCGCGCGTATTTTTGGGCGCGTGACTCACGCGCGGCGACAACGCGCGGCGCTGCGCACAGTGGGCCGATGCCCCGCCGACGGAAGCGCCCTGTGGCCTTTTCTGCCTCCTAGGCCGACAGTTCAATCAACGCCGCACTAGAAACGAATTACATGAATAATTCGAAGGTGTTCGGTGAAAGGTAATTTTAACCAGGAAATGGAGTTTAAAGAAGACAAAATAAAAGATCGTGTGATCATTGAAAACAGAATATTTCATGAATTTTAAATTCGCTCCATTTTAATTGTGGATTTGTAAAGTAATTGATAAATTTTGTCATGTATAACTTCCTAAGGCAGACAATTTTTTGTTGTTGTTGTTGGACATACCACAATGGTTCCTAAGTTATTCAATCGCAGAATTTTCAATGTTCTCCCACAAATTTTCAATTTTTTTGTTTGTTGTAAAATAACGAACAGCTTGTCTTGACCCGTATATAAGTGCTACATGCGAGTAAATTACACGTTAGTACACACACTCAGCGACCAACTACAATACAGGGTGGGGCGCAGGTGGGATTGGACGGAGGAAGGAGGGCGGATTGTGTGTGTGTGTGTGTGTGTGGTGTGTGTGTGTGAGAGAGAGAGAGAGAGAGAGGAACTGGCGAACGGACTGGCGAACGGACTGGGAACGGACAGTGTGACCGGATGGAAAGGGAAGTGAGCAGACGGGCGGAAGAGGACGGGCAAAGGACGGGGTGGGCTGGACGAGAGCGGGTGGACGGACAGAGGGATTGGGGGGACGGCCGACGAGCTGACGACGGACGAGGGGGCGAGTGAGCGGTGGCAGGGAGGACGGACGGGTGGGCGGGCGACGCGATGACGGGGCTGGACGGGGCAGACGGAGTGTACGGGCGGAAGGGCTGAGAGACGGTGCGAGGGTGGCCGAGTGAGCGGGTGGCGCGGGCGTAGGGGGTTTGGGCCGGGGCGGAAGGGGGTGGGCGGGCGGAGAGGGTGGGCGGGCGAGGGGGGTGGGCGGGCGTAGGAGGTCGACGGACGGGTGGGCGGGCGAACGGACGGGTGGGGCGGGCGACGAGAATGACGGGGTTGACGGCAGAACGTGCGGAATGGTGGGGGCGAAGGGATCGAGGGACGTGTGACGGGGCGAGTGAGCGGCGAGGGGGCGAGTGCGCGGGCGGGCGTGCGGGCGGCGGCGGCGGGCGGGCGGGCGGGCGGGCGGACGGGGCGGACGGGCGGACGGGCGGAACGGCGGACGGGCGGACGGGCGGACGGGCGGACGGGCGGACGGGCCGGACGGCGGAACGGGCGGACGGCGGACGGGCGGACGGGCGGACGGGCGGACGGGGGATCGGATGACGGCGGACGGGCGACGGGCGGACGGGCGGAACGGGCGGACGGGCGACGGGCGGACGGGCGGACGGGCGGACGGGCGGACGGACGGACGGGGCGGACGGGCGGGCGCTGGCGGCAGGAACCCCTCCCGAGGACGTCATCCGCACTTTGGGGCACTGCAGCAGCTAACTCAGAGGTGACCTTGCGCCGTTTTTGCTTTTCGCGCCTCGCGTCGCGTCGGCCCAACACAGATATTTCGGCGCCTCCGCGGCCAATCTGATTGGGGCGCCCGCCCGGCCACTTGGGGCAAGGACGGTTTGATTGCTCCGCCTCCACGAATGCCTGCGATTTACATTCACAAAATATCTTATATTTTGCAAACGATTAGGTTTCAGCTCCGGCTTTCAAAGATCATAGTGTTTCGCGAGAGGACGAGTGATTGCGCTAATGCTTCTGAGGTAACTGCCTGGAAAGAGAATTACACATAGTGAGATGTGCCTTTAGGAAGAAGTGCTATGAAGTACCGTAAAGTCGTGCCTGCAACTTGCGGACCTATACTCCCAGTTGAAACACCGAGAGTAATTCGACTGTATTTCGTCAGAAAAGAATGAAAACAGAGTCTGAGATAAAAACATAAAATATAAATATATGCTTCATAAATACTACGCGTTATATGAGAAATCTTTTTAATTTTGTTGGTTTCTTCTTATAACAATCGAATCAAAATACGAATTTGAAATTGCAATTGTGGCTTCATTTTAGTGTGCCTTTGAAACAAGGGCACTGACATTGCCTATCAGTATCAACAATAAAATTACCAAACTTCCAAAATAGATATTCCAAATTATCTACGTAGCACAAAATACAAATAATCACAATCAAGAGCATACGTAGACGTCCTACAAGAGAACAATGTCCAATTCGTTTTGAAAAACAATAAAATTCATTACCATAACTTTCAAAATATTGTCGAATTAAAAACAATTGAGCAATTCAGCATTCGCAAATAACAGAAGCTGAAAAATACAGAATTCGAAATTTCGAATGCCGACTATTTTCATGATTCCAGGAATTCTAATGAGTCTATGAAATGGGCGAAAACAAAGTCTAACAATATAGAAATTAAACAAACGCCAAAAAGAAAAAAGAAAAAAAAGAAAAAAAAGAAAAAAGAAAAAAAAAAGAAAATAATGCACACTCCTGGACGTTTTCCGCCGGCGTTCCTGGCGTAACGAAAGCGTGACGAGGCAGCCGTGGCCGGCGCCAGGGGGGCCAACGCGGTAGAGTGAGAGTTATCGGAAATCGTTAGCCCCGGCCAACCTCCCACGCACGTGCTTCTCCCAACGGGGGGCCTTTGGTCGCCACCGGCCCCGCCCCCTCCCTCGCCGCTCCTCTCCCCCGCTGAGACCGGCCGAGGTGGCTCGGGGCATGAACTAGTGTCACTGCGGGGCCTCTGACCGGGAGGTCCGGGAGTTCGACCCAACGTTGGTACACACTGGCTAAATGGCTAGGACGAATTAAGCCGCTGTGTGGAGGAGAATTTTGGCGGTCGGCTCTCTCATTCCCTGTTGTTTGTGGTTTCTCCGATCAACACCATGCGAATGTAAGAGTAGTACTCTGACAAACGGGCCTTCAGGACACGCGAGATACTTGCTTCCTCTTCATTGCCTTATCTTCACCTCTTACCTACGTATGTCACATTGCCATAAATGCCGCGAGGCTGTCGGAAGCTTAGAGCTTGCCGCGGCTGAGGCAGTGCCATCCTGGTTGGGGAACAAGACTTGCCATCCAGCGAGGGAATATCTCTGCCACCTCTCGCCATACAAACATCCCTGAATTACTAACCAATCGATCCCGCTGCCGAACCACTCTTTGCGACCTCACTTATCGCTTCATTGATTATTTCGTCATTTCAAGCGCGAGAACTGCAATGGCCATTAGTCCCATAAACATAGTGCTTTTATATCCCTGGAGGTGACGGTGCATCCGTCCCCACGCTGATCGGCGCCAACCTAATCGTCACAGCGGGGGGGGGGATTGCTCCTCCCCCATATCTCGTGTGCGGGACGTCGCCCCAGCCAGAACACGCTCTAAGCTACAGAGCGATCTCCCGACAAGAGTAGTTACGTAGTCCATGTAAGTGTATGTTTAAAGGGAGAGAAGGGAAGAACAATGAGAAGGGAAAGATTAAGCGACCCGTTTGCGTCACCAGCATTCGCCTAGTATCGATCAGAGAAACCAGAGACACCGCCAAACAGAGCAGACACTTAGTAAAATTCTCTTTGTCGTCGAATTGTAAATCCACCTCCGTCAGGTCTCGAACCCTAAAGCCTCCCAATCAGAAACGCAGCATTGGCGATAGCCGGTTTCCCTTAAAACCTTCGGTATTTGTCCAACCCACCACGTGTCGGACTTTAGGACACATCAAAGAGCGAACATTCGACGACGCATCAGCTGATTCGGGGTGGCGAGCAGTAGGTCTCGGCGAATGCCGAATGTGTGGAGCCGCCGTCAATCATCTCAGCCTGCCGAACCCATTACCACCGCCGCCTCCGCCTGCGGCGCATCCCTATGGCAGCCCCCTCACCGCCGCCGAACCTTTCGATGGCTGCGGTCCAATCACCGCTCCATCCACCAAGCGCACCGCTGGTTGGTTGACAGGCTAGTTATAACAAACTTCTAAGGGCTGTAGAGCCGTAAGTCTAGTGCTTGTTTCATTTCGGGAGGTGGCGGTGACCTTACCCCACTGTACTGCAAAAATCGCCGCAGACCTACGTCGGTTTACAGGAATTTCCCCCAAGTAGGTATCTCTCATCTGCATGGCTCCGCCCCAGCTGGGACAAGCTCTAAGCTCCCGACTGGTTTCTCGGTATGTGTGGTAGTCTAGTGCAAATAAGTGTGTGTGTGTAAGTAAGGGGTAAAGGTATGGCTAGGAAGAGAAAGATCAGCGCGGTCATTGGCCCGTTTCTTAGGGTACTGCTCCGGCAATCGCCTGGTGTTGATCAGAGAAACCATGGAAAACTACCGACCAGAGTAGCCGGTCGCCATAATTCTCCGCTAGCCAGCTAGTGAATTCGACATAGCTGTCTAGTCAGTGTTGAAAACCCTGCCACCGTCCGGACTGGAACCCTAGAAACTCCGTGTCAGAAGCATTGCAGTGACATCAGATAATGCCCTGAGGCACTTTTCCTAATCCCACCTCCTAACGCAACACAGCGGCCGCTCCGTCACCGTCTTTCCGGAGAAACCCTTGACAACTCTAGACTCCGCCCCCGTCGCCGAGCACTCAGCCGAACCCATTACCATTGCGAAGTGACCGCGAAGCGACCGTGAAGCGAGCGCGAAGCTCCGCGAGGCGCGCGTGAGGAGGACGGGTGTCGCGAAGCGCTGGCGTCGCGCGGGCGGACAGGTGACTCCTGGGAATCCCCGATGAAGCGATGCCGCCTGCGCGACCTCCAAGTGCGGCAGTCGCAGAGCCTACAGTCGGTGAGCTTACAGTATGTCTGTCACCGGTGCCAGAAATCTATACCAGAGATAATTAATTAATTAATTAATGGTGACGAAATGATGGTCAGGGGGAGACAGAAGAGCTTCTAGTAAACTTACAATAATTAAGATTTATTAATAATTCTGCAATTAAGTTTGAGAACTTGGTGACAGAATACACTAACTTAACGTTACTGAACTTAACAACTTTACAAAATCTACAAACTTTACAAATTAGCGTGAACATTTCACCGTGCAATCTTTCATAGCACTCCACTTCACCACACTTGACGTATGTTCCACTCTCAATGTCATTTCTACCCCTTCTCCAATTCTATTTGACGAATCTAAATTTCACACGGGGTAAGAAGCATTTAATCCTCAGTACTTAACAGCTTAGGTAGCTTAGATTACCAATTGATCTCATTGCAGATCTCATTGCTCTGACAAGAAGGTCTTAGGGTTTGGTTCGTGACAGTGGCAGTATTCTCGACTTCAGCTAGATCACTAAGTCGAGTTCTGTCGCTGCCTGTTGGAGAATTCTAGGGGCGCGCTTCTCCGATGCGTAGTTTTCCGTGATTTCTCCGATCGATACCGGGCGAATGCCGGAGCAGTACTCTAACAAACGGGCCACGGACCGAGCATGATCTTTCCTTCCCATTCCTTGTCCTATCCTCACCTCTTAATTGCACACACATGCACTACACCACCACACTTCGCAGGAGACCAGTTGGGAGCTTAGTGCGTGACTCGGCTGGGGAGGTGCCCCGTTGGTGGGAGGTACCTGGTTGGGGAAAATCCGCAAGCCGACGTGTAGGGGGGGGCAGGTCTCGCCATCCAGAAGATCAGCGGCATCTCCCGCGATAAAGCGTGCACTACACTTACGGGACGAATGACCTTAACAGTTGGCGCGGCCGGAATCACTAGTCAACCTCCAGTACATCCTGTAGTATCCAAGAAACGGGCGGCGGTGCGGTGCAAGGTCATCTTAATCCCTGACCACCACCGCCTCCTCCGCTGCCGCATTGCCCCCTCGGCACTATACTCCGATTTAAACACTGAGGCGCTTGAAGATCACGAGCTGAACGGAAAAGGAGACACTGTCATTAAATCACGAGCTTCGTTACGGCTTATATTTTTGGTTCTGGAACTCCCGATGCAAATATTCCCCTCTCATTACGTTATCGGTTCTCTTTGTATCCGCGATCAGGTGGTGACGCTGCCGGGTGAAGATCTATGTGGTCTTCGAGTGGATAACGGTTGCTATAGTTGCACAAAAAAGATGAGGGGTCGGGCGACGAAGGGGTGAATAATGGAAGTGCCTCTCAAATGACCTTGAGACACTTACATTTTCTCCCGGTACTATAGTGCGTTGATCGCTACGTGTCGCCAAAACTCCCCTAGAGGAGTTGGGCACTTATCGTGCCACACTCCAGAATGTCTCTTGAATATGTGGAAGCCAGATGTGCCCAATGATGCCATCTATACGACCGTCCATTCGTATAAAGAGAAACGTTACAAAATCGTTGAAAACTACAGAAATTTGCAATTGCTAAAAAGGGGCGGAATTGTTAGGACAATTTCGTTAACGGTCACAATGTGTGCGTTACATTTTCTGTTACAGGTAATAAAATTGCTATTTGACTGCGTACGATTTTCCGCTGGAGTGGCAGTGAGGGCTAGGGAGAATCTCTGGTCTTCTGTGTGTATGAGTGCTCGTACTATACGTTGTTTATTCCACTTGAAATTTAATATCAGAAAATCTATTGAAAATATAATTCGACAGAAACGAATTATCTCTCAAATTCAACAGCAAAAAGCTCTCAAAAGGAAATTAGGAAATTTCGTAGTTGCATAAAATAACTGAATATTGTATATTTTGGAAGGGTAAAAAGATTGACACCTGATATTTAACTATTGTGAAACAGAATATTTTGCATTTACTTCACTGCCACCAAATGTATAAATTATATTCAGACGAGAAAAAAGAACTTCATTCGACAATGAAATCTCAAGTCAATAATCCAATGCGAGATTAGTCAGGAGAACGTGTCATGATTCCTACATTTTATCAATAAATTGGAATTACTTCACAGACATTAAAGATAGTCATGAATTGACTTCATTTGTTCTAAAACAATGGTTTCAATGATGCGTGTCTGCGGTATGTGGCGAGAATATGTAATGAACTCACCGCACAGAACTTTGCGTGTTGGGATGTGCAACAATCCAACGAATACTCACCTGAAAACGAAAAAAAAACACATTTATTAGATTATGCTGAAATGTTCATTATTAATGCGCAAGCAAAAAATAGTAGGAACCGTACAAACACCCTGCTTTTACAGTGGCTCGGCAGAAACGATATGCGAGTAATCCACTTCCAATTACACAGGTAAATATACCAGTAAAGATGCATCAATTAAATGCACTGAAATACAAAAACACACACACACAAACAATATGCTACATACAGATTAAGACTTGCCCCGCTATGACGAGCTCTCCGAAAAAATGTATTCATCTCAATACTGATGGGCATTCTTCTACAACATGAATTTTTGAAGTTTTTTTCACCTTGCCTCAATGAAACCATTATTGAATTCAATATGATCCTAATGTTCAATATAAACACGAACACATCTAGTGATAGTTGGGAGAACAATTTCAATCAATAAATTATCAGAAAGTTGTGAGAAATTAATTACCTAATTTTATTCACAGATGGGAGACTATATTCGTGCGCTGAAATCGCATCCATTCAGTCCACGGCGCGGAGAACACCGCGTGTCATCGCAAAAAGCGGCATAATACTCTCTGTCTCGACGCAGGAATGAGAGAAACCGGGGAAAGCAACGTGAACGAGGCGAGTGGGGGACCCGAATTGAGTCATTGTGCCCCCTGAGCCACGACTTTGAGAGAGTCTATGGTGAAAAAAAAAGTTGGGGGGGGGGAAGTGTAAAAAAGAAAAGTACTCGTAGAAAGATTGGGCCAGTTCTGGGAGATTGAGCTGGCTGGAGGCGTGTAAGGATTCCGTGGCTTCCGAGACTCGGTTCGAGGAATCAAAAGGTTGATTCCTGCACGGACTTGAATGTTGGTTTCTCTGACCTGGATTATTCAGGTCACCTTTCACCGTCCCTTCAACGTCATCTCCCATAACTTCCCCCCTCCTGATTGGAAAAATTCATAATTTACGATCACCACAAGGTATTTTATTTTAGCAAATACACGTTTTCATGCTCTTTGAATTTCCTCACGTATAGTATGTAGGGGAAGCCTCTAGTTGCAACCTCTACAACTCATACTTTAATCCTGTTTAGGAGCGAAAATCGAACTCGGCTCATCAGACCCAGTCGGCAACCACCACCAATTTAGTTAATCGCCTTTGATTGTAGGTCACAAACACTTGAAACCGCTTTCGAAACTTTATTGACTCGTTTGTGTTAGGTCGAGCGAGTTCGAAGTCGACACTTTGCGTGAACCGAGATGCAAAACGGGCAAACACCGAAATCAAAAGAAAAACAAGAGAGGAAACGTGGAAAGGTTCTCTTCGCTGGGGGCGCGCCAAACGTCGATTTAAAGAGCTGTGAGTCACCCCGGGAGAAAGAGCATAAACAAAGGCCCTGCCAGATAGTGAGAGAACAGCGCCATTATTCGGCTCGTCCGCAGCGCTACGCTTAATTTTTCTAATGAGAGTAAACAGTACTTCTATGCAAGGTGTATTGGGTGCAAATGCTTTGTCTGGGGTTCATAGTCCGGCACATTCCGTGTGTGTGTGTGTGTGTGTGTGTGTGTGTGATAGAGTGTGAGTGGCAAGAACACGTGTGCGGTATGGGATACAATGGAATTATAACGAACTACAATTGAATCCTCGCAAGTGGTCTTCGAGCGCAGAATTTGTTGAATGAAATGGTATGTAAACGCGGAGACAAATAGAGGGGTCAAAGCTTTGTAGATTGAATGCAAAATTAGTTAGCAACACATTCATCTACCCATCACCTATCTAACAAAGTAATCTTACGTTCTGCTACCGACGAGTAATCAGGTGTTCAAGTGTCCACACATGCCAAATAATTACAAATAGATGTTCAATCTTTTTTCTTCACTCATATTTCGTAAATCGCACCGTGCGTTTTTTTTTGGGGGGGGGGTTAGTTGTCTTTTCGTGAAGAGAAATTAATTACATGCTGTCATTACATACTGGAGAGTTACAACACTTAATCCATGCAAAATACGTACACAACGTTCTCTCGCCGATCCGGTGGCTAGTGCCGTAGCGATCTCGGACCGAAGGATCGCGTGTTCGAGTCCCACCTCGGGCATGGCTGTATTGTGTTCGTCTTTTGACAATTTTCACATTAGTAACGTTCAAATAAACAAAATTGGAAATACCTCCCCGTGTTCCGAAGATTTATACAGACTGAGCCGCGAAAGCGAAGGTTGTTTTCGTTTCACTCATCAATACGCCCCCCCTCCCTGGAGAAAGCTGCCAATTCGTACCCTGCGTATACACGCAGCTACAAATGTTCAATCTGACTATTCACGAAAGAAATGTGCTTTCTTTACCACCAGTTTAGTAAGTAATACGTACTTCTCATTGAATTTCATTTTTCAGATGTATGCAAAACACTATTTCTACAGCAGCAGTCATTCGCTAGGAGTCGCGTTGGCCCGGCCTATCATCTCCAGCGACTAGAATCTCGACTCGGATTCGAATCGGCCGCTCAAACATGATTTTCCCTTTCGGCAATGTTCAAATCAAAGAAATTGGAAAAGAGAAGTTACCCAGAAGTATGATTTATTAAGACTGAACCGCGAAAGCGAAGGTGGCTTTCGTTTCACGCACCAATTCGTACCCCACCCCTGGGAAATGTCAATTCGTACCTTGCGTATACACACAGCTGCAAATGCTCGTTCTGACGGAACACTCAAAAAACCTCCTTTAATCGCATATTTAGATAATATTTCTCATTGAATTTTCTTTTTCAGGAGTGTGCAAAACAGTACTTCTACAGCAGCAGCCATTCGCCAGTGGTCACGTCGGCACGGCCTAGCAACGCCAGCGAATCGGAGAGGGCGGGAAGCGATACTCGCGTGCGGAAGTGAGGAACCGCCGAGTGCGCCTCGCCGATACGGCGCTCGCGATAAACGCGCATGGCGGTCGCTGCGGCCTTGGCGCCGCCGCCGCCGCAGTAGCACTACCCAGCGCTAACACTAACGAAGCAAGGCGTCGACGCGGACAGGAACCGCTATCTTGCATTAACGATCGAAGTGAACACGTGTCTCAGCTGTTCGTGAGGAAATAACCCAAGCGCGCAAAAATGTAGTTATAACATGCTCTCACGACGTATTTTGATATAATGTTGCATGGCACAATGATTGCATGAATCGCCACCACAAGTACTCAGTAATAGTTTAATTGAGAAACATATATTACCACAGTTATTACAAGTTGTTTATTTACGACAGTGCGCTCAAGTTTCATTAGTACATGGGAATGCTCTTATATGTTTAATTAAAACTCGTGTGAATCAACCTTCTAGCGCTTACATCCTTTTTTATCGTCTAATGCCCTGACATAGGTCTCTGAGGCTCATAAGTATACAATTATTAATACTGAGGTTTGTATGATTTTCATTTTCGTCATATGTTGAGGGAATAAAAATCAACCCTTTGGAAATATTTTTATAATTATTGCTGCATATAAGGATTTAAAAAGTATATAAACAAATATTTTCAACAGTATTTTAACAAAACTTTTGAGGAGAATGCGTATTATCCAGGAGTTTGCGAAATACGTAGTTATTTTTCATTCAATACCATTTTGGCTAATAAAGTTAATACTGCAGCTTTTACAATTTTTTAAATCATATGTATACAGCGAAATTGTCGATATTTGATGAATACTCATATTTCATAGTTCGATTCCACTGAACCATTCCACAGCTTGCTAATATAGTTACAGTGCATTTAACAAATGTTCGAAAGCATTTATATAAAAACAATATCGATTTCAGTTGAATATGCTGTTTCCAGTTTTGTTGTATCCCATTTAATACAATTTTGGCTAATAAAATTACTTTGCTTTTTACAAATGTCCTAATTGCATTTACATAGCAACATTGTGGATTTTCAGGAAATGTTCACCAGGTGAAGTAGACGTTATCTTAGCTATCTTGATAGCCAAATACGTTGGGAAGGACCTCTATTTGTTATGAAGAGTTAAAATCATTAGGAACCTTAGTTTGTTTTTTTGAGAGCAGAGGTTTCCCTGGTTATAATGTTCTTCTTGAAAAGCTTTTCTGATAGATAAAATGTTGTGAAAAAAAATCCAAGTAAAGTTACTTCCTGAACTACGTTCGCTTGTTGCTTATTTCAGATTATATCTTTCAGTCATTTATATAATTTGTTGAAAATTTAAAAATTGTTTGCGTCTTTCTGTGTCTTGTATAGTCTGAAGTCATAACGCACATAGAGAAGGACAAGTTGCGAAATGCCTCTTCTATTTTTGCAATTGTTAGCACATAATAAGTTACCACACAAGTACTCGATTGCAGTGATTTGTCACTTTAAATCTAAGATGCTGTTTTCTAGTCACCACAACGAACAAATCGCATTATATTTTGAGGTTTACTGACATTGTAGCTAGCTAGTGTGGTTTATAATGTAAGCCTCTAAACAGATCCCGAGCAGACACAACCTAATTTTTCTCCGTTCTTGGATGAAAGTATACGCCGACGAATGCATTTCATTCACTCTAATCACACAGATCTGTTATTCGACGTAAACCCGACAAACCTTTCTATTGGGATTTTTAATTCATTCCATCCACATTCAATAAAAAAGTTGCCCTTACAAAATGTCTGGTCCCCCCTCTAGCAGGTGTTAATGTTAATAGGTGAAATATTTATCTTCTAATTACTTGAAATAAAAATATTGTAAATACTTATACAAGTTCACGGGAAGTTCATTTGATAATGTGAATAATTAGCACCGAACAAACAATTGTGCATTTCCGTCAGAATCACGAAAACTCTTTCGGCGATTGCAATACGTTCCCTGCCCCGAAAGTAAACACGCGAGAAATTCCAACTGCAAGCGCGAGCAGAGAAAGATGCAAGTTGCGAAATGCTGAGTATAATGACCTGCAGCCCGAGGCAGCTGCATCGGCGCGGCCGCGCGTCCTCGCGGCTGTCGCAAATTGACCGCGGAATCTGGGCGCCTTTGCCGTCCGGCGCGCCGCGCCGCGTCGCTGCTCGCAAGATAGATGGCGCGCCGCCGCCGTCACGTAGGGTGAGAGAGAGAGAGAGAGAGAGAGAGAGAGAGAGACAGACAGAAAGTGAGAGAGGGAGGGAGAGAGAGAGAACGAGCGAGTGAGAGAGAGAGAGAGGGAGAGGGAGAGAGAGAGTCGGCCGACGCCCCCGCCGCGTACAGAGATGGATCGCGCTACGCGATCAGAAACACAGCACCTCGCCCGCCCCTTTGATCCCACCCATCGACGCGTCGAAACTTCGCTAAGACACTTTCAGGTTCGGCACTTCTCGTGGGCTGGGGGTGACACGGATGTACTCACCAGTTCCACACATACTTCATTATCTACCTTTCTATCTATCTATCCATCTATCTATCTGCCTATCTATTCATCTAGCAATCTATCCATCTATGTATCCATCTATTCACCTATATACCAACTACCAACCCATCAATCTATAATATATCTATTCATCTACCTATCTCTCCATTTATCCATCCATCCGTCTATCTATCCACCCTTCTATCCTACCATCTGTCTCTCTGTCCATCTTTCCATATATCTATCCATTCAATTTATCTCTCTGACTATCTATTTGTCCATCCATCTCTCTCTGTATATATATATATATATATATATATATATATATATATATATATATAACTACCGACATATTTCTTTAATAATATATCTACTCATTTAACATTACATGTAATTATATATCGATGTACTTATTAAAGAGTAAAATATCCGTTATTGACGCTTGGGAGATGATGACCAAGCCCTGTCCAATTAGGTCGTTCTTGCAGTGGAAGGGGAGCCTCAATCTGTGGAAGGCCCGCTTTCGGAGTAGACACATCTAGGAGAGCACACATATTTGCCGGTAAAGATGCGTGGAGTGAAAATATAGAAGGAATACGAACATTGCTATTATGAATCTTAGCTGCCATGGTAAGAAGGCAGCATCTTAGATTTCCGAGTAGGTTTTATCGAAAAGGTATAAAAACGTGTACGCGTTTTACGAAAATCGTGGAGAAACAAGGCTCAGAACTGAACAGCTACAAAGAAACGAGAATTTACATGTTACGTAACAGCAGACCGGTTGGGCCCAGCCGCACCGCGTTTCCCGAGCGGGGGCTGCAGCGTTGGGGGACTGCGGAGAGGACCACACAGACACGAATCGAGTTTCATTTGCAAAATTGGTAGCATTAGGAACGGAGAAATTCATCGGGCAGTTCGTTAACTGGCCACTTTCCGCACATGCGGCCGGAAGTGAGCAATTTTGCCATCGGACTGCCCAAGTTGTTTCGTAAAATTAATTTCATAAACAAGCCAGACTTAATGTTGCTGGTTCTTCGTCTTATTTGGGTAATATTAATTTTGTTCGACGAGAGGGAAGACGTGTGAACAATGTACACATATTTTTTTGTGATGATTTTTTTTTTAAACTTTATTCAGATGTATACGCAACTAATCCTATATGACGAAAGCTCTGCTAAATTCATTTCAAAAATTGCCAAGGTAGAGAAGTCATATATTTGTAAGCATTTCGGTAAAATTATTCAGCATTCATTTCTGAATCTTTCACCTACTATCTTCCAAACAAAACTAACTTAAAAATTAAAATGATAATAATTCGGAATCAAGGATCATTATTTATTTTATGTAAGTTGTGTACAAATGTGAAAATTACATGAGACTCGTAATCAGGAGCTGATCCAGAAACGAACTTTTTTTTTGGGGGGGGGATTTAGTATGTTTAATTATATGAATTGTATAACACACACACACACACACACACACACACACACACATATATATATATATATATATATATATATATATATATATATATGTATATATTACCATAATAAAAATTACATAGAATGGCGCAGGCTAAACTCAGACCATGCTGCGATACGGTTTTATTAATTTTAATTACACAAATAATGGTTTCAAACTTAAAGCTTATTTTGGCATATTTTACTAGGGAAAATATGTCTTTCATCACTAGCAGTTCTGTTAAGAAGCGATGGAAGGATGCAAAAACAGTCTCACGGCGATTGCGGTGGAATTGCGTGGCGTAATTACTACCGTCCTATTAGGTCGTTCCAAGGTCAGAGGAATTTAAATTCCTCGCTGGGAGAAGCAGGTTCCTCGGCCGAGTCCACACAATCTTCTCGAGAATGAACGAGTGTTACGCAGAGTGAATTGATACACATCTATTCTTGGGAGTTCATTAAAACTCGCGTGCAGAAAACACTGTAGAAAATACACCTAATAAATTAGTGATATGCGTAAGTACTCCAGGAAGCGAGTCTTTGCTGAATGAATGGAACTTTGAAATTCGTACGCTAACGACACAATCGTTCGAGTTGAACATTATTTTCTGTACGAATTTATAGAAATTTATAAATACGTTTGGAGTATTTCGAATTATGCGAGGCGGCAGCCATGTCCATTCAGTTGCCTTACAGTTTCGTTTCTTTCGCAGCACTTAATTATTTCGTATTATCATAGCTCCTTTGCTTTTTTAGTGCAAGCGATTATCAATAATGGAACTTAAGTGAAATCATTTTCCCGTAATATTTGTCGTGTAATTTTCTAAAATATACACAGGTCAGATTTTTTCATAAAAGCATTCTTATGTCTGTATTAAATCTATTTTTTCCAATAGAATAATGTGCATCGTTTCAAGTGTTTTTTATTAAAACTTTTCAATTTTTGAAAATTACATAGAAGTGTATATGGCGTTTTATTCTCACGGTGAAAGGAGCCGTTGCAAGGAGGAAACAATACAGTATTTTCCAAAAAACTAATGAAAATATAAGTGCAATTAAAATTGGTATCTGACTTCGAAACACAAAAACAAAACACTTAAGGAATTATTTCGAATTATTTTTTATTTATTATATCTATTATATTCATTTGATTTGACAATTACTTAAACTAACAACAAATGTCCTATTCAATTATTTTTGAATGGAAAGACTAAAAGTATATTCTAAATTATTTGTTGCTTTTAAGTGATTTTATACTTTAGAGACCAATCAACATTTTTTTAAAGTTTCATTTCCATAGTATTCCAATTACAATTTTATAAACGTCTGAAATACACCACTAAAGTGTCTGCACAAGATCATTTTATCATTTCAAAGAATGATCATCCATTGAAAGCTGTTTTTAGTCCGAGTTCTTTGCTTTATTATTTAGTATAATCTGAAGATAGACGATTTTCAGAAATAAACCAACATAATCCCAAAATCCTACGCCATTTCAAAGGCAGATTTTAAATTTCGCAAAGATACTTTACTAATTTTATACTACTAATTTTATTTTCCGTTCAATAGTATTTCCTTAAAAGAGCACGTTCTTATTTCGAATTCACAAAATGGACACAACGTAATAATATGTACTTATTTGAAGAAGTTTGATTGTTTATACGTAATTATTGAAGATGGTCCCGTGTCACATGAGTTTGACGTTTGTAAAAGTATTTGATATCTGCACAAGCAAAACGAAGTGTTTATATTCGATGAAAAAAAGTAGGAAAAACATCACCATTGTGCAGTCAGAATGTTTACAAGTTCCATTCTGGGAAGGCTAGTATAAAGGAGTCGTATTTCACGTCCTTTCCTTGCCTGTGCAGACCCGCCGACAGAGCGTTTGAAGTTCCGAGCAACAATGTAGTTACTTTCTCTCTGGCAACATGGGCTTCACAGCGAGCAGTCGCCGCCACAGAGCATCCGGCACCTGCTACTGCAAAGGAAGGCGGCGTAGAAAACAGTGGACGCAGCAGGCTTGTTGAGTCTGCGACAAGCAGCGTTGGCCACAGCAGGAATAAGAAAATGATCGTGAGCTGAGGAGTAAATGCAGTGCAAGGATGTAGCGGCCGAGACAACCGCCATCTCTGCAATCCATTTTGAATTTTAAAAAAAGAATAACAAACAGTCTTCGAATATTCAATCAAATAAGTTACTATTTGTTTTGTTTTTTAAGAATGAATTATTAATATTAATTTATTTTTCAAAATTAAACTTTTATTTGCAAAACAAATACGCGTATGTAAATCATTTATAATTTTGAATTGTTTCTTTAAAATTTTCATTTTTTAGACGGTTTAATATTTTCGTTTTGGACACGAATACAGTAAGAACTTTATTTTACACTATCGCCTCTATATGATGTTTACATAAGTGTTTGGAACTGACTCATTATTGTATGATGAAGTTAATTATGTAATAAAATGCATAACAAGGTTCATCATAATAATGTTTTCTGCTGAAATAAAATGGCTTATTATTACATTCGACGAAGTAAATAAAGGCTAATCCGGAATTAAATATTTAATCCTGTGATTAAGCACGGGTGTTTAGCTCAGAGACAGCATTCCTGCAATATCTGCAGTGCCTCTGACCGGGCGGTCCTACGATTCGTGTCCCGAACAGTGGCAGGATAATCGACACTAGCTGATCAGCTAGGTCGAATTCAGACGCCGCTAGAATCCTAGCGGCCGGCTGCTCTGATCGGTAGTTTTCCGTAGTTTTTCCTATCAATGCCAGGCGAATATCGGAGCTCAACCCTAACCAATGGGCCACGGAATGCATACATTTTTTCCCTCTTCTTTGTACTTTCCTCACCCTTTACTTACGTACTTACACACACACTAACATACACTACACTATCACATATGTTGGGAGCTTAGAGCATGTCTCAGGCCCCTTGGCAAGAGATACCTGGAGAGGAAAATCCCGCAAGAGACCATTTCGTGGTCCACCCAGCGAGGGGTTACACTGCCTCCTCCAGCCATTAAAACAGATAACACACACAAGGGAGTCACGATCATAGCAGCTGACGTGCCCGGAAACACCAATAAATGCGGAGGGTCAGAGGTGGCAAATGAGAGAGGAGATGGGGGGGGGGCTGCCTTCCGCGAAGAGAACAAAGCCCCGCTGCTCCATATGCATGCGGCCCGGAGCGCTGCGTCTGGAGCAGAAACTGGGCACCAGCACGACAACAGGGCTTGATTGCTACAGGCGGGCGCTGGCATCGCGCAAATGTTACATGCGAAGCGAATTAACCCATTGGTGCGACTCGTTGGTGCATGACCCAAGACAAATAGACACGCTTGAATTTCAACTCGGTCTTCCTTCTGCTACACGTTGCCCAAAAGGGCACACGAGTGTTTCAACTCAATTTTCTAACACACGGTTTCTTTCTGTTCGAAAAAGGTTATCATTTATACCCACAATGTAAACGAGGTTCACTTCAAGATTTTGAAAATTACAGTCTCCTATCAACAACTCTGTCCCTCAAACAAATTCAACTCACATGGACAGTGGCCCAAACAAAGGGGCGCCTGTTGAGTTTCATAAAATACAGTTAATAATATCAAGAGCCCAAAATTCGCATTCATATAACTTCATTTTTCAGAAATAAATGAATTGATTCTACCATCATTCTTTATGAGCACGTGCAACAAAAATCAACAAAGTACTTTTTCCTAGCGTATGTTTGTTCTTTTCCCGTCTCCACTTTTAATCTACGGTACTATAGCTATCTCAGCATACGTCTGAAACACAATACCGTGCAGTACATAGACACTTGTCTATTATCTTGAGTATTAATTGCAACAAACAGAGGAACACGCTTCCCCTTTGTTTCCAAGTATCAACATACTGACTGTGTGACTCAGAACATTCAGCCCGTATCTCTTTATAGCGATAGAAGGGTTAGTTATTTAAGTTTCAAGATAAAATAAACGTTAACAAAAATTTTATGAACAAAACCGTAAATTTTATTAATGAAGTCGCACAAATGCATCAACGGCAATACAATGTTAAGAATAATTTATACGTCACGTACATAACAGAAAAAAATGAAACAAAAAATTATTAATACAGTAGTAAGGTTTTTTATTCCTCGGGTGTCAATTCATCATCAGAACCACAGAATGAAAAAATCTGATGTTCATAAAGATTATAAACATATACAATTTATTGCATTACAGCAGAATGGCGTTGTTCAAATTCTAATCGCAACATATGTATTGAACGTAAAAGAATTCTCATATTTCTCCTAAAATACCACTGGAAACGGCGAGATGAATCTAGGGCGACTGCACTTTCTGGCATGTTATCACCCGAATATACTGAATTGTGGTTTTCCCAATCGGCGTTTAGAAGGAAGTGTGATACCGGGACTGCAAGCGAGGCGCCGAGGGCCGAGATCCCGTGCCGACAGAGCACGTGGCGTACTCGTACAGCACAGCGGGCGTGGCCATCGCGCTGCAGCAGCTTCTTCCCTGCATGAAAAACAAGCTGCGTCGCGCCGGGCCGGATGGCCGAGATACTTATGGCAGTAGTGGCGTAGCGATCTCGGACCGAAGAGTCGCGGTTTCAGTCCCGCCTCGGGCATGGTTGTACTTTGTTCGTGCTTTCATTCCCTATCATCATCATATCGTGTCATCCGTATAGTTACCATACGGTTACACGCAATAGTGGTCGCTAATGACCTAGTGTTGACGCGGCCTTAAATAACAAAAAAAATAATAACAAAAAAAATTTTTTTTTAAACTGCGTCCTGTAGATCACGATCAGTGTTGCCGGCGAATGGTGGCGGTGAGATTCAACAAGTAAACTCTTTGAAATTTTATTCGTACAGAACCTTGTATATAATTCATCGTGTGTAATTTATAGAACAAAGACGAATGTTTCCGATTCTATACCGGTCGTATCAACAGAATCAACGTTCAAAGTGATACACTGCGTTTATATGAAACTAAGAAAATAGCTTGAGCACTACTTAATCATGTCCTTCTATTTTGAATGCGGGCATTTCTTTTCGGACCGGTCGTGGTCTAAGCGTGAAGGCGGACAGACAGACGCATACTAGCGGACGGACGGACGGAGGTTACTGGATTTTTATATCAGGATAAATACACGCACAATCAAACGAATACAGTTATTAGGGTACCCTGAAATTAATACACTAAAACACAAAATGCACATGCAATGAAATTAACAGTTATCCTAAGCTCAAAAACTGAATTTACGATGCGTCAGTACATCGCAGTGAATTCTTTAAACGAAAGTCGAAAGTAAATAAAGACCCCTTTTGTTCGCAGTGTTTTCAATTATCCCTCTCGCACGCAGCGTGCT
>BOPP01000033.1:9118739-9165007 GCA_017312745.1 Gryllus bimaculatus | reverse complement strand
ACACAGACAGACACAGACAGACAGACAGACAGACAGACAGACGGACGGTTACTCGATTTTTATTTAAGGATAAATACACGCGCAATCGAACGTATACAGTTATCGGAGTTCCCTGAAATTAATACACTAAAACACAAAATGCACATCCAATGAAATTAATAATTAACCTAAGCTCAAAAATTGAATTTACAATGCGTCAGTACATCACAGTGAATTCTTTAAACGAAAGTCGAAAGTAAATAAAAGACCTCTTTCGTTCGCAGTGTTTTCAATTATCCCTCTCGCACGCAGCGTGCTTCAGACTATTTTCGCAAAGTCAAGAGCAACAAATCATCCCCCAACAAAACATACACATACGATCGCGACCGGCGTTTTTGAAAAAACACGCTTCTGGCTACAATAGAATGGGAAGAGATGGAGAGGAAGGAAAGAGAGCAAAGCAAGATGATCGTTTACATGCTACTCATGCCTCGTTTCGATGCCATAATATCCTTGCCGTACATTATTCAAATAATGGTTTAGTCTAGTATATATTTTTACCGATCATGTAAAGAGGTTATAATCATAAAACTATTTCAGATTATTTTTTTATTTTTTGGCCTTCACTGACCAAATGACGTCTGTAATTTCGAGGATTTCTTAAACTACATATTTTTTCATATATTTCCATTCTCATTTCATTTACCCTTGCCACATCATTTTCTTGTATCTTTCCAACTTATAGCACTTTAAGCAGCTCCCATGTGACCTCTATCTAGCCGGTCTCCATACAATTTCATCATTCTTGTACAGTATTCTTTCATTTGTTTCATTGTTTCTACTTTGCAATAAAATTCTTCTTCCAGTTCTATCTCCCTCTTCTAACATTTCGAATACCTCATGCCTCTAAATACAGATAATTTCCACATAATTTGCTTCCATCCTACATGTCTGTAACATGTTGTCATGTACACTTATCGGAAAAGAATATATCAATTAAAGCAAGCGAGTGGAGATTTTTTGGGAACTGGAATGTAGATGCAGAAGAGAGAAGATAATAAGAAAAATCTAATTAGTTAGTTTATTGTTAAGAGAAAACACTTTCGGAGTTACCTTGCGGGTTTGCGTCACTTACAAATATCGTCTTTCACATACGAAAAATAAATTATTTACCCTACTTTGCGGATTCTCGAATCAACACCAGACGAATGTCGGAACAGTAGCCTAACAAACGGGACACGGACCGCGCGCCATCTTTCCTTCCTCTTCTTTGTTCTATCCTCACACACTTACACTTAAATGCACCACAGTACCACACATGTCGGGGGATCGGCCGGGTATTTATTGCTTATCCCGACTGGGGCGGTGCTCCGCTGGTGGGAGACACCTGGTTGAGAGAAACCCCGCCACTAGATGGTAGGTCGGCGCCGGATCTCGTCATCCAGCGGGGGAAGACCACCGCCACCTCTCGAAGAAAAACCTGCACTACACCTACGGGACTAATGACCTCATTAGGTGAAGCGCCCGGAATCACTAATCAATTGATCAATCAATCAACTCTACCTTGCGTTCCTCCCTCATAATTTTCCCCGCCATCTTTCTTACAAACTCCCCTCTTCTTCGTAAATCCTTTACTAAACCAATAAGAAAAGTGTAACGAGACGCGACTGTTCATTTCCAAACCGACAGCTGTTGGCCGCCCTGATCTGCGCCTCGCCAAGTGCTCGCATCGCCGACACGCCGGTCTAACGGGAAAGAGCAGCGGGGGCCAAACGGCGAAGTTCGCGGAGCGAGAGAGGGAGAGCCAGACAAGTTGAGAGCTCATCCGGCAGACTGCAGCGGTCGCCTCGGGCGGCGCCTGCCAGGTCGGCCACACGCCACACGCGCCCTCTCCAGCGACCGTCCTTTCCAGCGCTGGCCCTTTTCAGGGCGCAGTGGGCGGCAACGCAGTCGCAGGGCGCCAAAGTAGCATCATTTGTAATACATTTTCGCTTTTTGTTCCGTTTTATTGCTTTTCTCTGTTTTAAAATTAAGGGTGCTATTACCTTCCTGTCTTTAGTCGACGCTAATCCAGGATTATCTTCCTTTCGTCCGCGTGTCCCCGGCAGTTTAGGTGCCCTTCCTACTTCCAACTCCAGTCACGGACCTCTCTCCGAGCCATCGCTCTTTCTTCGCGTTTAAACTGCATGGATGGGAGCCCCTCTCGCCTCGGTTGTCAGTGATACCCCTTTGTAGGTCCATCTCGGCCGGTTTTCTTGTTTCTTTTGTGCGCAAGTAACCCAAAGAACCAATTCGAATTATGCAATCAGATAAACCAAGTTTCCTCCTGATGATTTTTGACTTTGTTTTGTCAGTTAGTTGACTATCACTGTCATGTCAATTATAATTAATAAACAGTATCACTTTCAAAATACAAATCCCCCCTCGCGTAATTTTGAATGGTTACTAATCACGTTTGAAAATAATTGATTATTAAAAACATGGATGATTTTTGGATAGATATTTTACTAACATCTATGTTTTCATTTTGAACATCGTTGTTTAGTAACATCAATGTTTTCTTGGCAAAATCGCATCTCTAGTGCAGTGATTACCTGCGCAAAGACTACGGTTGTTGGGAAATCCCCACCATGCCACATCACACAGCAAAACATTCATGCCCGAGGCAAGATTCGAACCCATGGTTCTTTGACCTGAGAAAGTTGTAATGCTACCACCTTCATTATCTCTGCTACCCGGACGCCCAAAGGCTGCGAGGTCGAGTCATGAAAGCTGCGGGTCCGAATACTTCATAGGCATGGCTGTTTTCAATATTCAGTAGTTATTGACTTGATTGGCTTCTCATATACGAGTAACATACATATCTCGTCGCATCTATCATCACATTTAAAATAATTCATTCCCGATCATCTTTCTCTTATACTCGCGCCGGCAAAATCAAACCACCACTGCGAACACCTGCTCAGGAAAAGAATGGTATTAGATATAAGCCCTTTCTCTTTGTCAATAGTACGTTTGTAAATCACATCCTCATTCATTTTTAATTACGTGATTTCCTCACCAACATCTTTAGCGTAATTTAAAGAGTAAATCAAGGTTTCCCATCTTTTAACCGTCGCGGTTGGTGTATTCGTGACTTCACTTTTGCTATCGTACGACAGCCTCGAGGAAAGATATAAACTAAAAAAATACATTTCCATTAATATTATTTGCTACATGAAACTCGAAAAAGTCCATTGTTCATAAGTTTACTTTCTTATTAATTCAGAGTGAAAAAACGAATATAATGTAATCCAATTAAATTAAGAAAATTGTGTAATGTTATAGTCTTCGCATGTCGGCAAATTAAAAAAAGCCTTTGTCTGTGCACATTCGGCAATCAAATACGTTTTTCTCTCTTTTGCTGTTTAATGGGGTTCTGAAGCAGTCGCGATGTTATATTGCCAAGACATTCCTCAAAAAGTTGCTCCATCCATACACTTTTTGGAAAAAAATTATAACATAATGATTGTTGAATAAACTGTAATGACATTCATTGAAAAGTTTGATAGTTTCCATTCAGATGAACTTCAAATTAATAGTTTGAATCTCACTCATTAAAATATAAAGGATACACAAATAATCCACACTTGTTGCTTCTACAACACCATTAAACCCGACATTTTAAAACAAATCATTAGTGTTCTTACATCAAAACAATCTCATCTTTGCTGCTTCTAGAACAAGTGTCTTTGTGTTAGAGAGACGTGTTTGTTCCTTTGTCACGGAGTCACCTCCAGCCGACTTGATTATGATTCACAGGACAGAGGAACAACAGCGACAATGGCTACATTTTCAGATGACTCGTACACAACTTGGTTGCAGCACCCGCCTGCCGCTCGACTTCTGTCGACAGAGCGCGTACGAATGCACGTTCTGTGACGCCCGCAGCGCGCGACCGCCACGTGTTCACACACTCACACGAGGATAAAACACCTGCGCGAAGTCGCATTCGACATAGCAGAATGTGACCACTAGGAGGGCTGAACGCCGTGAATAGTCCATGATATGCTGCTCGAAATCTATTTACCAGCCTCTGAAGCCGCGTCAAAAAAGAGAAAATTACAAAAGTATAAAAAATATTAAAAAATTAAAATAAATAAAAAAACTGACAACATTCGCATGATTGGCCGCGGAAGTCGAAAACTAAGAAGCTGACATTACGAATGTGCCCCATGAATTGTTTTCATTAAGATGATATAACGAAAATTATTGAACGATTCACGACCGATAACTCAAAAAACAGACTCGGTTGGTTATTTTATATGGACTTGATAGTTACTGACTTTTTATGTTGCCCTAATTTAGTATAATTTCCAGTACACAATTGTTAAAAGTCAAGTACTTCTTTGTGTAACGTGTACCGCAAATTTACTCCTCGCAATCAATAAACCAATGATGTAAGCTACAATTTCAAATTGGAATCTAAACAAAGTCCTGCGCAAGAGACAAGGGGGCGTCGATAGCTTGGGCAACGCATGCTTAAACGAGGACTGCACGCCTCCACAATGCCACAACCAACGAGGAGTAGTGGCTGAGACGTTCATAGTGGCCAATGACACAAAAAGAACACGAAATATATAATATATATAATATATATATATAATATATATATATACATATACATTATACATATATAAAGGGTAAAAATTAAGGGCGCTGGGAATGCTATTCCTTTCTTCACATATGTACTCACGCATTATTTCAATTACTAATGAATTTAATAACCATAATTATTGAAAATTAAATTAGTTGGCGTTGAACTCTTGAAGATATTAATACATTATCGACAGTTCAATATGTATGTATTTTTGCATTTCTAATCCCCGGTGAAAAATAAAGCGTTCGTTGATCAATGCAAGGAAATTCTGTCTCCCTAGTTCCCCCGGAAAGGCCGAAGTGGAGCATAATGTTTCTGAATTAGACGAAACGCCGACCCACACCATAACAAGAATTCCTTGGAGCACACCTTCTTTCCAACACAAACGAAACTGGAGCCGACTGTAGAATAGCTCTCTGACTTGCGCGTGGGAAGTAACTTTGTTTCGATAGTGAAAAAATATCATTCCTGCATGAATAAAGGTGACTATAAATTGCATGTGTAAACAAGAGACATACTTATAAATAGTAACATACAACTTTTAATATATTTATATTGTTAAAATACCTGCTTATAAATTCAGGCAAAAATATAGCAAATAGCATTCCTGACCCGAAATTGCTATTTGCTTTATATATCGTATTATTACTTGATTTGTGCCAGTCTTTTATTCTTTATTCGAATATCTATAAACTGGTTTATAGTGTATTTTAATAATAATTATTATTATATTATTATTATATTCTAAAACCCTTTTCTGTCGTCTTATAACTACTGAGTACACGCCAAACGCTAAGGTAACCTAGAAAACGAAAATCTTAGTATGCTTGGGCCATCCGCCCCATGCGGGGCCGTGACCTACCCAGATTAGGTTGGGTTGGAGTGTTGGAGTTGGTGGGGTGGGGCGGTGAGTGGGCGCGCGGGCGTGGGATTTCGCCAACGTGCCAAGGACACCGCCCGCCCTCCGTCGTCCCCCGCCCGGACCTGCCTCCGCCCCATCCAGGCCTCTCCGTGCCGCTTCGGCCACCGCCCCTAGCGCCAGCATCTGCACACGCGCAGCGCCGCTTCCGCCCACTCCCCCCGTCGCTGCCCACCCGACTCGCCGCCCATCACCCAACATCCCTTCTTTCCGCTCGCTGCCGCGCACTACGCCATTGCTGCCTTGCCTTTCGCCCCTTTCCCATCGTTGGCGCACACCCACCCAATTCCCCTCGCCGCCCGCCACCCACTGCTCGCTCCTCACTGCTCGCCAGCCATTTCTGCCCCTCGCCGCCCTTTAAGCCACCCACTGTCCCTCTCCGCTCGCCGCCCACAGCCCGGTCCTCGGTCGTCGAGAGAACTTTTGTGTTCTCTGGAGGCAAAAATATAAAAGAACATTCGGTTCTGGATGGGGCTTTTTTCATTTGAGCTCACCAGTCAAGCACAGTGTGCGGAATGTTTGTTTTCAACTTTCATGATTCGAATATTGACGCCTCATAGTGTTAATGCTTATGACGTCTCTTGAAGGAATGAATCGACAAATGCAAAAAAAAATATTTTTCCAAATGTGCCTAAATTTTAGAGAATATTCAGATGGTTAGTGAAATTATTTGCTAGTGAAAAGCAATTTCGTCTTTGTGATGGAAGCGTGGATCCTTCTAAGCTTAGACGAGCACAGAAAATATCTTATATCCTTGAGTCCACCCATCCACTGTATGATAGCTCAATGAAAACTACACTGTCAAAGGCCTTTCGACTCTCAGGTGCGCATTGAGCGAAGTGTATCTACTCTTCTATGAAGTTAAACCTGCTAAACTATCTTTTCAACTACTTTAGAATGAGGGCATCGTGAACCAAATGGACGGCAACCACCCATGAAACGGACACAACACTGAAGGCGGGTTTTGATCAGCGAGAACGGCGGCCTGTCACCGCCTCGTGGCTGGGGGCGGTCGGCCGGCGCCTTACGTAACCCTGGCATTGGCTCCCGGCTGCGCTGCCTGGTCGCCATTGTCGTGCGTTCCGCCACCGCCCGCAGCCAAAGAAACGGGTCACCGCCCACGTGGGCGGAGCGGGGCGGGGCGGGCAGTAGGGAAACGGCGGACGCACCCACTCCGCCGCGAGGGGGGCACCTGGAATGCGGGAGGCGGCCATTGTCTAGGCTACGCCAGATAAAAGTGGGATTCCAAGATGATGCATCTTCAAAGAATGATGAACCTACATTACAAATTTTTAATTAACGTTAAAGAACTAAAATACAGAAAATTAAAGTGAAATTGTTTGAAGTCCATTAAAAACATAATAATAATAAATTTGGGAGGAACGATATATCCAAAAAACACTGGTTTACTCTCATTCTGAAAAACAAATCATACATGATCATTGATTTAATACTCTTGAACATTAATTTAATGTTAATATACATTAAATTTACAAGTGCTACTAAACTTGGCTGGAAATTAAATTTTTCAAAAGTTAAGTTTCAGAAGTCAATTTCCAAAGCTGAACTTCTATTTCAGTCAAGGTTCTTATGCTACAGTTTAACGCGTGAAACGAGGGAGTTCAAATACTCGTAGGTTCAAATACCACTAGCCACTCTACATATCTCTATAATTCTTACAATGAACCATTCTGTCAGTGATTTTCTTTAAATAATTGTAAACGACCATCTGAATGAGAATAAAAAAATAATTAAAATATGCGATTCTGACCTTTTCATCAACAGAAATCAAAAGTTATAGATATTTGTCAATACTTGAATTGTCATGGAAAATATCGCAAACTTCTGCCTGGATATTAAGATTCGGAAGTCGTGGGAATCTACCACTTCGAAATCTGATGCGACTATAGAACGCAAACACGTTACGAATACGAAACCCCATCCACGGCAAGACATCTAATCCAAGGGCACTCGCGAAGTAACCAGAAACTGATACAGCAACTTGCTGAGACACGTGTAGAACCGTCAAAATTAGCCACGAGAAAAAATATGACTAGAAGTTCGATAAAAAAAAAGTTGAAGGTTAGAAACAGCTTCAAAAACACATATTCATATATTTTTTTCCATAAATAGCCTATTCCAAACTAATTTCGAAAGATACGAGGAGATAAGGGGAAATAAGGAACACTTTGTTTACGAATTTCGGTATATATGGCAATGTAAATTTCTCTTTTCTCTAAAGGGGGACTTTTTGCAACAGTCGACAGAAATCTCGACCCTCTGGGCATGCTCAGATGCCCGAGCGTGGTCGAGAGAAGGCTGTTGACTGGTATGTGCTACACTGTCTACCTATGCAATTTATTAATATCAAAAGTGAACTCCTTCAACTCGGACGAAGCAAATCCTACAATGGCTACATTCCATAATTTTCAAATGACACCAAGTTATTTTCAGTGAACGAATTTGTACACTTAGAATTAATATAGTACACATGCATATGAAAAAATATAGAATATGCAGATGAATAATCACAGCAGTATCTAAGAGGCGGTTGATAAATATTAAGCCTGATCAAGTTTTGAATGAGCAATTTGGACGGTAATTGAAGTAACTGTTTGAACACACGTGAAGAAATAATTTTACAATACGATCGTTTTTAATTCAATAAGTATCGTAAAATAATTCCGACAGCAAGAAAGAACTATAAATAAATCTTCGCTATACCTTGGTTGTCACGTATCAGACTCGTTGGTCACAATATTAGCTATGTGTGTATTATAATTATGTAAGATTCCACTTGTTCTCACATTCATTTTATTCATTCGTAGCAGTAACATCGTAGCAATTGCATCGTATAATGTATCCAAAGGAAGAAAACAATACAAAGATATCTTCTCTTTGGCTTAGTTGTCACATATCAGTCTCGTTGAAACCACAATTAGTTATGTATGCATTATATGCAAGATTCCACTTGATTTCACATTGTGTTAATTCACGAAGTAGCATCGACAAATAATTTCCGCAATAAGAAATAAGCACAACGATATTTTCTCTACATGTTAGTTGCCACGTATCAGTCTCGTTGAGACCGCAATTTCGCCCCGAAGCTACTGGCGCGCCGTCAGAAGTACAAGTCGGGGACTCGTTTCTTTACGTCATGACCCAAGTTGCCGCTCTCTCCGAGGGGGCCACGCACGGCCGAGGTCAGTGGCCGCAGATCGCCTCGCCTCTTCCGGGGCGGTTTTTGCGCCTCGCCTCTCCCTCTCCTCTCCCTCTCCCTCTGCGCCCCTTTTATCTTCTATCTCGACCTCTCTTCACACTCAACGCACTCCATCGAACAAGAGCTGGATCCTGTTATGTGTCCTTCCGCAATCTGTACTCATGTTCGTCTTTTAGTAAAAACAAAACAAAAAGGAAAGCGAAACGAATGTATTGGCAGGGGCACTGAGTAAAGAAGACGGATGTAAAGAATGGTAATAACGGGGATGATTCGCAGTTTTCTTTGTGTTCGGAATTCGGAGTAAACCCTGCGGTTTGGGGTGGACGTAAAATGCGGTGGCTTTCTTGCAACTTCTTTTCAAGCACGAATAACATGCTTAGAAAATTGTTGAAGCGCGTCCAGCGACATTCTGTTTTATCGATCAGACGATTAACGACATTTCTTCACTTTACGGAAAAAAAATATTGCAACGGGTACGATTTATTAAGTTTATATTGGACTGACATGTAACAGAAGTAAAAGTTTTCGAAATTATATGAACAGTTGGACACTTGATCTAATTAATTTTGATGCAGAAATATGACCAAGGTTTTAATCCACCATTTCTCGTCACAGAAAAAAGGACTAAGGTCTGCATACAATAGCTTTATGTGTTACACCAGCACTGCATTACATGCACAAAATGCAATAAGAGATACGGGGAGTATGTTAGTGATACCGTAATATATTATTATTTTCGCTGTAAATATGACATAAGACTATCCTGAGCCGAGCCCTTCACTTGTTGGAGGCCCAATTTTGGAAAATAGTTGATTGATTGAATAGTGATTTCTGGCGCGTCTACTGCTAAGGTCATTAGACCCATAATTGTAGTACATGTTTTGCTCGGGAGGTGGCAGTATTTTTTCTCCGCTGAATGGTGAGAGCTGGCGCCGACCTACATGTCGGCTAGTGGGGTTCTCACCAGCGTCACACCGCCCCAGCCGTGAAGGAAAGATCGCGTGCGGTCCGTGGCCCGTTTGTTAGGGTACTGCTCCGACATTCGTTTGATGTTAGACGTAGAAACCAAGGAAAATCAATCAGAGACACCGGCTCTCCTCCAGACAATGAATGAATTCGGCGCAGCTATGAGGCTAATGAGGAAAATTCTGCCGCCGAGGAGCTCTCGGCTAGTGACATCAGTTGATGCCTTGTGCCAGCCGGTTCAAAAGAGAAGAAATGACTACTTCGAAACTCGTGGTTATTCCAAATAACTTTCCTTCGGGAAAGGAGGGTGATTGACATCTTAGGATTTCACAAGTACTTACCGACAATTCATTACCAACTGAACAAGTAGGAGCATGCATTCATATTCGCAACCTTCTATCGCCGTGCTAAAACTTTCATGTAAAATAAGATCATTAACCTTTTGAGAAGGCTGATACCACGTCTTTTGTAGTCCCTCCTTTCAAACCACCTACTTTCCCTCGAGGCTGAGTGAAGGTAGAGATCCTGCGGTTTCATTAACCAAGGTCCTCAGTTTCAGAACATCCACATTGAGAAAGCACTTTCATTAGCAGATTAAACTAAGAGTATAATGGTGGTGTTGGTTAGGGCAAGAAAAAATTAAATATTAGAGGAAATAAAATAACACATCGTTTACTTGTAAACATATACTCACTAACAATTTCTTACAAAATGCCAAAAGAACACAGATCTTTTACAAAATATTCTCAAAAGACAATTTATTAAAAATCGCAGAATTCTTAGCACAAAAATAACATTAATGATGACAAGTTGGTAAAGAATCTAATATTCGATTTAATAAATTTAATATCATTTTGTTAGTACTTCGATACATCAATAAGGATACCATGTAGAGAAAATAACACTTGAAGAGATCAGAAACTTCCCAACAAATCTTATGGAGAAAGGACGAGAGAGGAAGAGAGATAGTGAGACATTGGTACAATAGAAGCGTTCGTTTCCTTACATTTCAAACTTCCTCTGCGGAGAAATTTGATAATCACTGCGGGAAACATTTTGCTACTATTTCTTACTGAATAATCCATCATGATAGGTTTAATTTCGTTAAATTTTCGATATTCAAATTAGTTTTCTGAAAGATTGTCTTCACTTCTTTCTAGTTGCTGGCTTTGATGGCCATTTGCACTAAGACAACACATTAGGCAGAGACTGTTCATAAAATTTTCCTGTTATTACATTTTTTTGGTCAAATTTCTTTTGGTACCATTTGAGACTTCGGGTCCGCGATATACATATCTTATAAATACATATTTTAGTTATATATGGATGTGTGACTAACTATTAGCCTGCTTTAATACATCGCAAAAAAAAGTCGAGCTTACAAATCGGCCTTCCTTTCTCCGTGGCTCGCGGCATCAACAGATGTCACTGTAGTGCCTCTGAGCGGGAAGTTCTACGTTCAATTTCCGACGGTGGCAGGATGTTCGACACCAGCTAGATAGCTGGTTCAAGTTCAATCGCTGTCTGGAGGCGAATTCCAGCGACCGGCTGCTCTGATCGGTAGTTTCGCGTGGTTTCTCCTATCAATAAACTAGTACCCTAAACTAGTACTACATTTGTACACTAACAAACGCCCATGGATCCGCAAGATCTTTCCTTCCTCTTCCTTCTCCTATTCTCATTCCTTACATACACTTATTTGCACTTCATTATCACACATGCCGGGAGACCAGTGGGGAGCTTAGAGCTTGTCAAGGGTAGGGCTGTGCCCGCCCGGTTAGAGATACCTGGTTGAGGAAACAACCAGCAAACCAACTGTAGGTCGGCGCCGGATCTCTCTATCCAGCTATATCCCCTTGATAAATCATGTACCGCACTTAAAGGACTAGTGACCTTCTTCGTTGACGCGCCCAAAATCACTAATCAATTATTGTCGATACAAAAGTTAAAACAATATGTTCCTACATTAACTTTTCATATTCCCCACCTCTGTAGTTGCTTTAGTTGGCTGGGAGGAGCACGATAGCGCTCGTTCCGCTTGTGAAACACTTCGCTCAACTGTTTGACACGCGAAGTCAGTCGTTGCGACGTGCCGGCACGACGCGCCGCGCGCCGGTGGCGCTGGCGGTGGCGGACGGGGCAGTTAGAGTGAGGGCGATGGATGTGGTGATGGAAGCGGTTGATCTCCCTCGGGAGAACAGATATCTCACTCGGTGCTCAAAGCCGCGGGATATAATGTGCGGAGATCGGTTTTGGATATCAATAATGTTTGTAAATGACGCATGAGGCCATAGATATCTAGCAAACACGTGGTGGAGAAACGTATCACCAGCGAAGACAATGACAGGAGAACTAAGCAAACTGTTGAGATCGTGCTAATTTACCAATTCTTCTCAGGGAAAAGATAATGTAGGGAATGAGAGTAAAAAATAACGGTCGATTTCTCTGTAGAAAGTACCCACAAAACTTGGATTCCTACTAGTGTTAGAGGAAGTAAATTTCTATAATATAATTTACTAACAAGATTTATCCCCTTTTTTGTTACCAGGGCCCGGCAATAAGATTTCTTGTGTCGAAATTTCGTCCTTTCCCGGCGCACGATTACAACACTTTCTCTTCTTACGAAGTAAGGCAAGAAAGTAAAAACGATGGTTTTTGCGTCGGTGTTCGGGTAGATGGGAGTGGGTGGCGTGTGCTGACGCCAGTTCCGGTTTTATGAAGACGCAAACTGCATGGGGAGGGGTGAAACGAGTGGTGTGTTGAACGGAGGTCACTTCGGCAAAGCGCTGCGAGACAATAGGCGTGGGTGGTGTGCGTGAGTGACGACTGGGGGCGGCGACATGGCCGGCGGAAGCGCGGGGGCGGGAACGACACGTCGCTTCCCGCACGGCATGCAGCGCGTGCGACGGTTAAGAGTGCGCGGACGAACAAAGGCCGACAGAAGTTCGTTAATGTCTGTTTGGTTCTGCCAAAGTCGACCACGTTGACAACGTTGGGGTCAAATGAAGTCTTTTGAAGCTAAGTGAAAACTCTTGAGGTAAAATAAAGTCTGTTAAGACTAAGCGAAGTCTGTTACGACTAAGCGAAGTCTGTTAAGACTAAGCGAAGTCTGTTAAGACTAAGCGAAGTCTGTTAAGACTAAGCGAAGTCTGTTAAGACTAAATGAAGTCTGTTAAGACTAAATGAAGTCTGTTAAGACTAAATGAAGTCTGTTAAGACTAAATGAAGTCTGTTAAGACTTAGTGAAGTCTGTTAAGACTAACTGAAATCTTTTGAGACTAAATGAAAATTGTTGACGTTAAATGAAGTCCATCATGACTAAATGCAGTATGTTGAGACGAAATGAAGTCAGTTTGGACTAAACAACTCTCTTGAAGCATGCTGATAGCATTAAGGTCAAATAAAACCTGTTCAGTATGACATAATACAACTGAAGTGTATTGAAGTCTGCAGAAATCTGTTGAGAACTCATGAGTTCTCTACCAGTCTCTCGAAGTCGAGTCTACCGCAGCCTACAGTGTTACATTGATGATTATTAAGTCTTTCAAAACTGTAAACCGGAGCTCCTGGAAACGCGACGTGTCCCATCGGCGAAAAGGGCCCAAGACAAGGGTGAGCGTAGGACGGCCGTGCCGGCGGTGTCGGAGGGACGGAGGGAGGGGATCGGAATGCGGCGAGCCCGTCCAACGCCTCCGCCTCCGCCGCCGCACAAGGCGACTCGTCATTTCCTGAAAGTGGGCCAAGTGGATTGTGGGAAAGTGGATTCCTCGCGGATTGGGGTCAAAACGAAGAGGAGTGGGGCTCTCGCTCGATTTCCGTCACCGGCAACTCGATAGCCCTGGCGAAATGGTTTTCATCCAATGCAAATGTGATACATACGATGAAGCAACTATTACGTCAAAAGAGGAACTGTTTAAACCAATATTACAAGTTCAATAACCGAACGTTCTGTATGTGGCATCTATTATTATAGAATTGTCATATGTTTAGAAAGTGTTTAATTTGTCTGAAAACTCATTTTCTGCCTAATCTTTTAATAATGTTAATGCTGAGAAGACATTAGAAATATTCCTTCGTGGATTAAAAGCAGTTATTTTTTCATCGTACTTTTGAATGCTGTAAAACAATTTGATACTGTGCAGAATCACTGGTCAGTGATAAATTGAATACTGTGATTCACTGGGTGGGAACAGATAACTGTGTCCTCGTTGTCCTTGTCAAGGATGAAGCCTGACGCGCGGTCTGTACTTGCGTGTCTGTATTTTGAAGTGATAACGGAATGAGAGTACAGGATGAATAAAAACATTTGTATTATCCTCAAAACAGCATTTTTTCTCCTTGTGAAGATTCTAGAACAATACATTACGATGAGCTCATATACTGGTAGTTACATCACCTATATTTAATAAACTAAAGAAAATCCCATAGTTTCATCTTATGGCGATTGGTCAAATTTATATGGATGTTTTACTGCGAATCAGTCTTCTGATTACATTACCTCATTCTTGTTCATAAAACATCTTGGAAACTGTGGAAGAATACCCATATAATAAGAAATATTATAAAATATTTTTCGAATATTTTCCTAGACTGAAAAAAAATATGATAGGACAAGAGTAATGAATATTTATTGGGATGTTAACCAGATGATAATATAATAATCTTACGGTTGATTCACAGTATGAATATTTTCTGAAAATTTCGCAATCGGGACGCAACATAGGTCGGCGTCGGATCTCGCCAGCTAGGGGACATCTCCGCCATTCTCGCGATAAAAAATACACGGACACAATAGCATTAGCAGTTGACGCGTCCGTCATCAGTAATCACTAATCAGTCAATCAACTAAGGAGGAAACCGGAGCGGAATGCAGTCGTGCTGTGCTTTTTCGGGCAGGGAGATAAACGGCTTAGGAAGAGATGACCGTGGGAAACGACAAAAACATCGATATTGCCAAGCATCGATGTACAAAATTAAAACATCGATGTTAAAGACACATCGACCAATATTTTTGAATATCGATGTTTTAAAGTGTTTTTATTAACCTCTATCATTAAATTCGTGTCGATCCGGATTGCTCAGATCAGTAAGGCAGTAGTGTCATGGGCGATCTCGGATCGAAGGATCGAGAGATCGAATCCCACCTCGGGCATGGATGTATTTGTGATCGTCCCTTCACCCTTGTTCATAATACTATCATTTCATTAAAGAAGGATTAATAATTTCCTGCGCAAGCAGGAGACCCCTTGTCTTAATGGAATGTGCAGTTGGCCGCTAAAAAAACAAAACAAAAAAAAAGAGATTAAATTCGTGAGTATCAAAATTTAATTTGACAATGGTCATTCTTATTTTATAATTAGAATTTAACTCAAAACAAGGTTAAAAAACGCCTCTCCATGTGCAAAATTGGAGGAAAGATAAAGGAAATATCACAGCATCATGATCATCTCGGGCACGGGATAATATTTTTTTCAATAAAGGTAGTACTGTACACATCGTGTTCGTGAGGTTCGAAAACAAACAGTCGTTGGTACTACCAGTTATTACTTCATATTTTATTTTTTACAATATTATGCTTAAGGGATTTTTTTATCCACGAACAAAACATCGTAAACGTAATAACATCGAGCGTAAAACTTCAATGATCAAAACACATTTGCTTCAAAACATCGATGATTTGAAAACATCGATGATTTGAAAACATCGTTGATTTGAAAACATCGTTGATTTGAAAACATCGTTGATTTGAAAACATCGTTGACTTGAAAACATCGTTGATTTGAAAACATCGTTGATTTGAAAACATCGTTGATTTAAAAACATGGATGATTTGAAAACATCGTTGATTTGAAAACATCGACATGGATGCCGTATCCCTCGTCGGTGTAGGCCCGCGGCGGCGGGGTGAAGGGCGGCGCTGGCAGTCCGTGGGCCCTGGGAACGAGGTCGGCGCATCCGGCGCCCCGTCCGGGTGCTCCCTGAGCTCAGCGGCCGGTGGACCGACGCGACGCGGCGCAGCGGGAGAGGTTGCTCAGGGCACCAACTCATGTCACTGCAGTGCCTCCGGGGGTTCCAGCTCCAGGATATTCCACACTAGCCAGATAGATACGTCGAGTTCTGTCGCTGTCTAGAGAAGAATTAAAGCGTCCAGCTGCTCTGTTAGGCAGTTTTCCGTGGTTTCTCCGATCAACGCGAGGTGAACGCTGGACCAGTAACCTAACACACGGGCCACGGACTGCGCGCGTTTTTCCTTCCCATCCCTAATCCTATCCTAACCCCTTACGACACACACACACACTTGCATGCACTGCACACTACCACACATCCCGGGAGACCGGTCGAGAGCTTAGAGCTTGTTCCGGCTGGGGGCGGAGTCCCGCTGGTGGAAGAGACCTGGTTGGGGAAATCCGCCCCAAAGGTCGGCGCTGGAGCTCACCATCCAGCAGGGCACGATCATTGCCACCTCCGGAGAAAAACATACACTACACACGGTCGCGCAGATGTCAAATACCCGAAACGTCTCAAGAAACTTGTTTCCAAAAGTTAACTTTCATTCTCTTATACATTTATAATGCTGTTATTGGAAAAAAAAGGTATGCAACTCGTTTACTATGTTCCTTTTTTGCATTCATACGAATCTGAAAACTCGATTCAAACTTCAATCATTTGCTAAATGTTCTCGTGCAATGATGCGGCCATCAATAGACCCTAAGCAAATTGATATATCGGTAGAGTATAGTTATTACGTACTTTACGTCAGAGCTAAAAAAGTGAAATTAGAATAAAACGACCGGAGATACTTAAACATTGTTGTGAGGACGTGTCCCTCCCACCAGCGACTCCTATGTCCATGGCCAATGGATTCGTAGTGTGAAGATAACGTAGAGACATCCATTTAAGACCATTTGTAGACAATTAGTTTTGGCGAGACGAAAAATTTGATATCTTGAACCCGTTTCAATTCGAGATATCGAGATACCCTTGCATTTGCGATACTACAAGTGGCATTCAACATTAACATTTTTGTCTGTATATAAAATCACCGTTTAGCACTATGTAGGTTAACTTTCTCTATATAATCCTCTATCAAGGGTGGATATTTTTCCACAGGAAGGGATAAAAAATGCACACTTCTAACACTATATGGAGAAAGTGAACTTGACATCAGAGTTGTAAATTATGTTCCTAACATAGAAAAAACAAAGAGTAAATCAATACAGTACGACTATCGTAATACTTACTGTCTTCCCATTGTTTCATACAGTATCTTCCGTCCCTCGCGACATTTTCTTCTGTATCATCGGACCCGGAGTGGTGGCTCAGGGCATCACCTGACATCACTGCAGTGCCTGTGACCGGGAGATCCTAGTTTCGAGTCCCAACGGTGGCACGATTTTCTACACTAGGTAGATAGGTCGAATTCAGTCGCTGTCTATACGAGAATCGGTAGTTCACGTGGTTTTTCTGATCAACACCAGGCGAATGCCGGAGCAGTACCGTAACGAACGGCCCACGGACCGCACGCGATCTTCCTTGTCCTATCTCGACCCCTTACTAAGTCACACACACTTACACGCACTACATTATCATGCATACCGGGAGACCAGCCGGGAGCTTAGAGCGTGTCGCGGTTGGGACGGTGCCCCGCTGGTGGGAGATACCTGGCTGGGGAAACCCCCGCTAGCCGACGATCGGTCGGCGCCGGATCTCACCATCCAGCTTGGAAAGATCGCCGCCACCTCTCGACGAAAACCCATGCTCTACGCTCTCGGGACTAATGACCTTAGCAGTTGACACGCCCGGAATCAGCAATGAATTGCCCGTCACCGGGTGCCTTCCGGCCACATGGCACCTCGGCCTTGGGGAAAAACACCGGCGCGCGGCGCTGGCAGGAGCCGGCGCCGTGGGGCCAGATCAGCGGCCGCCGGCGACGCGCGTGCGAATCGCGCGCCGGCCGCGCCAGGCGTCGCCGTGCTCCTTTTGTCGCGCCTCGCGCTTGTTTGCGGCAGCGAAGATAGACGTTGGGATTGGCCCAGAGGGGCAGCCACGCGCTGGGCTGCCATCTGCTCTTGAGTTATACGAAAGGTTGAATGCTTTTGAAAGGGGGACAAATCAAACAGCGTGTTCGGTTTTGGGGGATTTCCCACAATTGACAGGAAAATGAATAAGGGGAGGGAGGTCGACACAAATTGAAAGATGATGGAACATTTTTAGATACGCCTATAAAGGGCTCGGTAGAGGAAGTGGCTGTCTCAATTTTTTGTGAAATTGACTTATTAGCGTTAAATATAACTCCAAATGTAATTATTTTACTGCTATAAGTTATTTAAATACAGTATGGACTTCTATGCAAGTATACTGTATTTAAAAGTTTAAAAGTGTACCGATTTATATTTCGTATTACGATAATTGAAGGAAAACCATCAATATCTTAGGTCTAAGTCAATATGGGCTAGCCTTTTGTTCATTAAATATTTTTTAAAAACATTATTATCTTAACGTGCTGGAACACGTATACTTGGAATATTATTTCAACACATACTATTAAAATAAGTATGAAGTAACTTACAATTTCGTTAGCATCCATCCCCAGACACCCCATTCTGTACATTCTTGGGACTCGTTGGAAGGTCGATTAAGAATTAATCATAACCTCATTTTCAAAAGAGAAACACAATTATTCACAATCGGTCAGAATGTTTTTATATATCAGACGAGAATTTCACGAGATGCAGTGAACTTCCTACAAACGTAAATCGTAGATAACTGTTGAGTAAACGAGTTTAACTTACGTTTTTATTAGGAGAAAATAAGATAATTGCATATCTACTCCGACAATTTCTGTTTATGAAACCCGAAAAACGATACACTAAAATAGTGCAGAGTCACGCCTCTAAATTTTCAGTAAATTTGAACATAACCCTCAAAACATTTATATACCCAATATGTAATGTCAAATATGTCAGCTGTATGTTCAAATTATATATGAATTACTCTCTACGGTCAGCACTCTCAATATTAGTAGTAAATATCCATAATTCTACAGGCTCTATTTGCGGAATTTTCTATTGGACAATGTAATGACAATCACAAATGCCAAAACAAATTGACCTATTTAACCAAGGAGATTGCACAACACGGTATCCGAAATCGCCACAGCGCGGATTCCACAGTCAGACGGAAAACTACAATGACGAAAATAACAAGACAGAGAAGCGACGCTGCGTTGTTAAAACGGCTGCGAGGGCAACGGTGAAGTCAGTGTTTGTAGAGATGGCAATAACTGCGACGAAGTTATCTACAGAGTGAAGAAGGTGGCAGATTACGTTACGACGCGAGGCTGCAATTGATGCGCCGATGGTGAAGACGGGACGGCGGCTGTGGTAATGGAGGTGTCAGTATCAGAGGGGATGGAAACGGCCGCTGCGACAGCGACGTGAGCGGAGAGCAGGTGGTGACAGCGTCTGTTACGGCGCGAATGCGAGAGATGAGGGCGACACGTTGGTTGCGGCGTGGACGTGTCGACGGACGCAACATTGGCAAGTGCCGTGGCATCAGGGATGGTGACGGCAGGAGGGTTGGTGACAGTGGGGGAAATGGTTAGTGGAAGGAAAGTTACGGCGCGGTGATGGTGAGGCTCGCAGAAATAGTGAGGGTGGCGGCAATAGGGAGGGTAGCGATACTGTTAATTAACGGGTCGATGGGGAAGATTGGGAAGTCGAAACTGCCGGGGTTGTCGGGGAGTGTAGGGACGGCAGCAGTGGCGGAGATGGGGGACGAGGCGATTGAGGGTGAGGGCGACGGGGCGGTGGCAATGGCTGCGGCGGCGGCGGCAGCGGGAACACGGGCGAAAATCCGATCGAGAGAACTACTACGCGTGGAAATGGACCAGCGGAAACTTTCGGCGCAGGTTGGCAGGGGGCCGCGCCGGCGAATGCCAGTCGCGACGGTGACGCTCGCGGCGGCGGCGGCGGCGGCGGCAACGTCTATTCTGAAGGGGCGCTTCCAGGAACCGCGCGGACGCGCGGGCCAGACTGTCTGGCGGGCGCTGCCGCCACCGCCGCCCCCACGCACGCCGACGCTACCTCCTGCGAGCGGGCGCCGCGTGAGGCGGGGCTCAACGCCGCAGCTGCGCTGGCACCTTCACAGAAAGGAGCGGCCGCAGGGGCGAAGTAACGGTTTAAAAGAAGAGTCTAGAGAAGCAATGGAAATGGTGTTATGTCATTTTTCTTGAGAGTTAACAGCACGAGGAATATACCTTTGCCAAGTTCTTTGCACATGTATGTTTCCTAATGTTTTTTTTAGATTCAACCTTTTTCAAAATAGCACTTATAAAGTCATATATTTTCGATTTACTAGAAATATGTACAGATTTCGTCATACTTTGATTGTCGTAATAATATATCGGTTGTTCAACTTGCCTAATCATAAAAAGATAGTGTGTTATGCAAGAAAACTACTTTCGAACAATTTCGCTTTTATCGACAGTCAACTGGGGAGATTCGACACTGATAGACAGGCCCTGGGAATATTCTTAAATCTTTTTGGCGCGGCGGGGTATGCCATGTCGCGTCGTAAAGTGATGTTGATGTTGATGTTGATGTTGATGTTCATGTTGAATACCAATTCACGACTGTGTAAGCTAACGTGGAAAACTCCTTCAGTGCCATCACCTGCTACAAGCGCCCTGGCAACAGCGACGAAAGTACGAAACAACCGTTCTAAAACGAAACACCGGCGACAGGCGTAGTTCAAACCAGCCTGTTCCCTCCTCGCTCGGGATCCGCGACCTCATTTCACGCCGTATCTGCCGTCAACCCTGGCTGACGCGTCCACTCCACGTGGCCGGGGGCCCCCCGAATAGCCGGCAGGGCCTCGCCTGGGTGCCGGCGGGCCGCTGACTCAAATCGCACTGCGCCACTCGCCGTACGTGAGGTCGACGCCGCGACGGCGACGATCGTCGCAGCACGCGCTCTGCTTGTGCACGCCCGCCACCCCCCCGCCACCCCCGCCCCATCCCCGCGGCCCTCACGCCGCGCGGAGGCGACACAGCGGCGGCAGGCGCGGATTTGGAGAAGGGATCGAGCTCGGACATCGAGGGCGATGTTGTCAACACACCGATGTTTCTGTAAAAATGTCGATGTTTTAAAGTTCGATGTATTTAGAGTCGATGTTTTTTGAACATCGATGTTTTGGACTTGATTTTACTTTTCGATTCTTTTCTTTTCGATTCGGGCTTGATTACACTTTTCCACTATTTCTTTTTGTTCGTGGATGAAAATTGCCCATTTTTGTAAAAGTGATAATACAAAATATTCACTGAACACTGTGTTCGTGTTCTAAGAAATCGGGGGGTTTGTATTATTATCGAGCAGACTTATATCCCCCGCTCGACGTGATCCAGATGCCCTGGTATTTTGCTCATGGATAGGCGTTTTAACTTTGTATTCAGTAAATTTTTATTATAAATTACTTTAATTACCCGTTACTTTTAACACACATTACTAACACATAATTATTATAAAACATAGCGAACCATTTTTATCAATAAACCCCCTTCGTTCACATATATCACAGTCCCTCATTGCCCCTCCTACAATTGATCGTTTTGTGTGAATGCCTCCCCTGAGGCAGGCGCAGATGAGTGTCCCATCAACTGTTTATAATGTACGTAGTGCCCTGAGAAGACATTGCCCGTCGAGGCAACGCGTTGAATAAATGTGCCATTTTTTAAAAGTAAGGTCACATCAACTTCTAGGTTATTAGCGGTCACTATTGCGTGTAACGGTATGGTAACTATGAGGATGACACGATATGATGATGATAGGGGTGAAAGGACGAACACAATAAAACCGTGCCCGATGCGGGACTCGAATCCGCGATCCTTCGGCCCGAGATCGCTATGGTAGTAGTGCCGTCTACCTTAGTGATCTCGGTCATCCGGGCCTGCAAATGTGCCTTTGTTGGTCGCAATCGCCAGAAACCTTCCAAAACACTACAAATGAACGAAGAAACGACGGCTATTCTAATATTTGGTGCAACCAATAACATTGGGGGCTGGTGAACATTAATTTACTTACATTTGCACACCAAGTTCATTTGACCTATGATTCTTTTGACGATATTTGCTCCTAACTGATATTTGCTGCGCTGAGGCCTTGGCGAGACATTCTTGCCCGTGAGAACCCGTTCTAAGGCTACCGTGGCACAGGTCATATAATAAATTATTTCCTAAAAAAACATTAACACACAAATTAAAAATAAAATCAAAAATTATGGAGGTAGAAGCCAAAGTGAATTACAAGAACAGCACGTTAACTTGATGTCCCACTTTTAGCGCTCCATCATCCGAAGATAACACACTATTACTCAACCAAACTTGTTAAAATATCCAAGAAAATATATTTGTGTGGTTGTTGTCAATAAGTCCAAACAGGATTCTGATAACGTATCAAGACCTGCGGTAAGAAAGAAAAAACATCGTTTGTTTTGTCGTGAAAAACATTGGAGATTAAACTACTTACACCTGTTTTCAATAACGTGTATATGGTATTGTTTCATCTGGCAAATGCCATGAGTACCTTGAATTATAAAAAAGAAAGATAAAACAAATTATCTCCGATTGGAAGATAGCAAATCTTATTCATATTGAGCTGTTTTAGATTTTTTCGTTTCTTTTTAATTTCAATTGTTAAAACAAGTTGCTGAAAGACATTTGAACAATTAATATTTTCCTTTTTCATAATTTAATTTTTTGAACGGAAATGTTATGTGATTTACTGTGTTCATTTTCATTACACGCGTTATATTTGTTCAACTGTAATTTACTCTAGCCATATTACAATTCGAGATTCGAAAATGAATGTTCCACCAGCTGATGGTCATAAAAAGTCATTCCACACCGTCAACCGAATTGATGAATGATGTTCGTGATTTCCTCTTCACCTTAGAAAATAAACCGCCTTATGTTGAAGAAAAAGGCTGTGAACAAAACGTTACTTCTCGCTGCTGTCATAACAATAGGTAGTTTGTGCACCCGCGAACGTTAAACGACTATCGATCTTCTGTGCATGCGCATCACTTTAATGCTTCTGCGCATGCTCAGAAGATCGATAGGTCAGTCCGCTGCGGCGTGCACAAACTCCCTATTGGAAGGTTTCTTTAAAATACACAAAAATCAAAACCACATAGGTCTAACACCTTAAAATCGGACCCAATCTGTTGCTGAAACTTACTACTTCTGTAATTCGTTAATAAACATATTTTGAATGTAATATCGTTCAATAATTTTATAGCACACTTTTAGTGGTTAATTTCGGTTAAGAATTTATCAACAGTATCTTCCAAGCTTTGGCAATTGTCTTATTTTGAATCTTCTTCTTCTTGGGCTACATTTTTACGATGTACACTTCGATTTAAACACAGGAAAAATCCACGTTTTTAGATCAGCTTGGACAAGACCATCCAATCAGGAGCTATGTTGGGACTTAATTTTAGAAATTGAAGCTCCGGATTGAATAACCGCTTTCCAACTGAATTATCATCAACCTATATTTAAATTGGACAACATAGGTCTGATATTAGATGTTACCAGCGAATTAGACAACGAAGAATGAAGGAACGGCATTAAATGAAATAACAAAAATTAATATTAGTGATTCACCGAATGAAGTGGATCAGGGCATAGGGAGTTCACTTCGTATTCGGGAGGCCCGTGTACAATCCCCGCGCCCGCCATTCTGATTGTTGGTTTCGAGGTTTCCCTCTGTGATCCAGGCGAATGCTGGAACTGTTCTACTGAAAGGCCACGGCAACGAATCCACGAAACCAGAATTCGTTGACTACGTGAAGTGCCGAGGGTTAAACTAATTCGAAACATCGCGAGTTAAGCGAAATCGAGACATTCCTGGTTGAGTGACCGACTAGGAAACCCGGGAACTATTAACGCCGATGCCATTTGGATAAATACAAAATACAAAGTATTAGTCACTTGGCTCGATGTACAGGGATTTCGAGGTTTCCCTCCGTCATCAACGCGAATGTTGGAAAAGTTATACTGAAAGGCCACGATCGCGAATCCGCGAAATCGAAATTCGTTAACTACGCGAAGTGCCGCGGGTTAAGTGAAGTCGAGACATTCTTGGTTTAGTCACCGACTAGGAAATCCGGGAACTATCGGCGCCGATGCCAATTGGCTAAATACAAAGTCTTAGTGACTTGGCTTGATGCACGGAACGCACGTGTAGGGGCGCACCCACTCCACCGCTTCGCTCGCATCGCTGCTTTATCGAGCCGCGGGGGAGAGCACGCGTGATCGCAGCGCCTCGCGCGGGCGTAGGCGCGGCGCGCACGCGTGGCCTTGAGCGACACGTGAGCGCCCGGCCCGGCGCGCATGCGCCTCGCGGCGACACGTGCCGCCCGCGCGCAGAAGGGGAGGGGGGCGACCTCCGCAGAACCCGCGCGAACGTGGCGTCCCTGGCGGCGGAGGCGGCGCGGCGCCGGAGTGGGAATGGCTTCATTGGCAGCTGATCCAGTCCTTCCTCCAGATCTGAGTTGAGAATTGGAATTCTCTACGAACTTTCGCAAGTTCCGATGATCGGTAAAGTCCGGAAAAGTATGTAGTATTAAACGCCAAAATATGTAGTAAATAGTATTATTAATTAAAAATATAAATATTAAATATTTTAAGAATATGAAACAAATACGTAAAATAGGATTTAATACGTAATTTTAAATTACGCTCTAATTTACAAAAAAAATGCACAAATTTCGAAATGAAGATAATAAAATATTTATTAAACCAACTCGGCGACAACCAATATGTCGTAAATTGGGATTAAAAATCAAGAAACACGACCTCAGTGGTTCTTTGTATCCCTAAAGAAAATAATCTTAGAGCTCACGTAACGTGTTGCAATATATATGCAGTAAAGACAAGTGACAGTGTTTCCAAGGTGGGGTATCTTGCGTCTTAAGCAAGGATGACGGACAAACGAACGCACTGAGATTACCCGATTACTATAATGAAAGGATTCATGTCGATTTACGGTTTCACTGAGCACGACGAAAAATTAATTAAGAGAGAAAAAATTGAGTACATAAATGTTATTAAGTCTAATGAACTGTTGGTGTTCTCATTGGCAGATTTCGATATCAGATATTGTGGAGGTTCCAATAGAAATAAACAACAAAAACACATCCAGAGACTGCGTAAGGGATTAACGGATGATGATGCACCGAAAGCCATTTAAAGCAGCAAAAATCCATGAAGTCTGCATAATATTGACACTGAAAAGCAATCGTAAATAACGGTTTCTACTTGCGTTGGCATTAAGCATGTGTTGGGCAAATAAAACATGACTTGGGTTATATTCAAGAATAATGGCACATTACCCACTAATAGAACATTTGGTATGAAAGAAGCGCAAATCCAATCGGGTGTGTGACTGCGTCGAGGAAAGAGTCATTTTGTAAAATTGGGCCAAATTATGTTATGAATCACAAAAGAGTTGAGATTAGGACATTGTTTACTCAGCAAATCTTGACAAATTTAATTTCCGCATATTTTAAAAATACTTTTAGAGTTTCTGTTACAGTTATGTTACAGTTATACAGTTACAGTTATAACTTGTATTTAAAGCAGATACAAACAAGTTATCTTATTCCTCCTGAATGTGTAGTTCTAGTAGGATGTAACGCTGTGAAATCTTCCGCACACTTATCCTTCCTTTTCCTGTCTGAAAGTAAATATAAATGAGGCTCGATCACGGAGAAAATGATTACATTTCTCGCGTAAAGTAAGTTTTCAAAAATACGAAAATAGTTTATATAGTTGATAAAGAAGCATTAATCCTCCACAACTATGCTGGTTCGCAAGTAGTCGTGAGGCCGATTGTGAAAACATTTTCAAGACCGGAAACCACGTCCGTCCGTCCGTGCAATATTTCTCAGACAGTTTTGCCAACTTTTGGGTTTAGAAATTGAAAATAAATGTAAAACAATAGACGTCGGCATAACATTACACTTGTGAAAGTTACTTGAAGCGATATTCATGATAAGAATATTTACCCCGTATGAAATTCAGTTTTAAACACGTGTTATTTAATATTTCGCATACGTAAGTATTTTTCCTTAAGGAATTAATACGGTTTAAATAGTTTGTTCAGTTCATATTTCAATTAAACAGTTAACCGGAGAAATTAAAGCAATTTATTTTAGAAGAGTAAATGTGAATTAATTTACGAAAAGGAAAGGAACATGTAGATATTCAGGAATCGAAAAACCATTGAACTAACGTAATTAACAAAAAAATGTTTTTCTTCACAGAACGATTCCTACTTGTGACAAAATTAATAATCACAGTAATGCTTTTCCAAATATTATATTTCACATTGAATAAAATTCAAACGAAATGTAAACAAATACCTTTAAATACCGTGGTGTGCTAAAAGTAATTCTGATCCGCAATATCCGAGTTTTATAGTGTCAACGACATCACTATGGAAAAGTAGACCTCTGGCAGAAGAACGAACAGGGACTCTTGAAAGAGTCAGCTTTAGCAATTGGGCCACGTCAGTTGTAATAGATCATTGTTGATAAGATTCGCGTATCATTGGTTTGGTTTGTCTAGAAATGTGATGATTCTGCAGACCGCTTGAGATATTGTTATACACATATCTGTAAACAATAATAGAACAGTTTGCAAAAGCTTCCTACCATAGTACTTTGGATGTGTTTCAATTCCTTGTGGTATTCAAAGAAAATAAATAAAAGGATGCAACATTGCAACTTTGTGGCTACTAACGTAAAAAATGAACAACCTAAGAGAAGATACATTGCCAAGAATTGCAGTAAATAAACAGTACGCTACAGACTTCGCGTTAATAAGAGACAGCAGGCACATGTTCGACCACGGTACTAATATTTCCTTACGTTGGCTCTGCGTTCCATAAAAACATATTCCTTTAATACATTTATTATTAAAAACTTGGGAGGTGATCCACAAGCTGTTCCTAAATTTGATGTAAGATTGCTACGTGTTATATTACATTCAATGTATATACACACAAACAGTAATTAAAGCTAAAATTGATCCCCAGTTGTTGCAAGGTTTCACGCATCTGAGAAAAGTTAAGCACAGACCCATGTCCTCCAAAATTATGCTTCCCTAACACAATTTTTCAATTACAGAGCAAAATTGATATCCATAATGACATAATAAGCACATTATGTTTCGTGGATGGTTGTCAAGCGAGAAATAATGTTTGAGTTTTCCAGAAGAGGTAGAAGATACAGGAACTCCTTCCAAGAGATCCTTCGCGGCGTTTCGGCACAAAGCCAAGGAAAATGGATCTTATATTAGAGCGAATTCGGGCAACAAAAATACCTCGGGGCTCCCACAGCGGCAGAGTTTGTTTCTACATCCGCCACGCACTTGCAACGTTTGTGGTGGGTGAGCGGCACCGCATCTCACCATTTCTGATTTACGAGGGCTAGACCAAGACCTGAAAAGGGTGGATTCTAGTTCTAGGGTGCGAAAGAGTTGAAAGAATAAAATTTCCTTCAACTACAAGTTGAAAATATTGTAAGAGTGTAACGAATTAAAATACTTGTTAATGTCCTATGAAGCAATTTTAACATTTCCTGTTTTGTCGCACACCTTATAATGCATGCTCAATATATTTTTTATTAGTTCATTAAATTCAAATGGATCAATTTAAAAACAGGTTGAATTTGAAATGAATTTTTATGCCCTTTTTTTTATTGGGAAAATCCTGATATTCGATATAATTTAGTAATGTGCTTTATTGTATAAGTTAGTGCACAAAAACAATAATTACCTTTTATTTACCAAAAATTATTTGACCTTATTATTTTAATCTTCTGCTTTAATGGGCAATTATCAGATCTAATAAGAATGCAAAACACCCAGACCCCTTTGGGTCATGTCGAAAGGCAGAACATAGAGTAAACAGCTACGTACAATAACGTATGGATCGCAATAAACGTTGCTTACAAGAACAGTAGTTTTCTAAAATGAGAGCTGAATTCTACCAGTACCAACACTTGTGTGTTTAATAGGTAAAATGCATTATTGACAACTCACCGCTAAAACCTATTTCATTATGCAAAATAATCTCATGTTAAAACTAAAAAAAGCTAGTAAGTAAACGGAACAAACCAACAACAAATAGTTCTGCGAACAATTACAACGTTCAGGTGACCAGGCAGCAATTCCATCCGCGTTGATCGTCAAACGATGGAACGCGCTCAGAAACACAACACGCAGGCGCATCCGGTTTGGAGGCGTCGCCTGTGACGAGCGCAAAGGTGATCGGCGGAGCCCATTACGGGCGGGGTGGTCTCTCGTGTTCGCGCAGGGGTCGCGGTGGCGGCCAGGCGGATTGATTGATTGATTGTTAGCGTTTCCGGGCGCGCAATTGGCTAAGGTCATTAGTCCCGTAAGTGAAGTGCACGTATTTTGCTCGGGAAGTGGCGGTGGTCATCCCCCGATGGATGGCGAAATCCGGTGTCGGCTAGTGGGGTTTTCCTCATCCAGGTATCTCCCACCAGCGGGGCACCGCCCCAGCTGGGTCAAGCTCTCAGATCCCGACCTGTCTCCCATTAAATGAGGTAGTGGAGTGGATGTTAGTATGAGTATGTGTAAGTGAGGGGTGAGGATAGGACAAGGAGAAGGTAGGAACGATCGCGCGCGATTCGTGGCCCATTTGTTCGGGTACTGCTCCGACATTCTCCTGCTGTTGATCGGAGAAACCACTGAAAACTACTGATTAGAGCAGCCGGTCACTAGAATTCTCCTCCAGTTAGCTACTAAATTCGACCTAGGAGGCCCTAGAGACACTGCAGTGACATCAGTTGATGCCCTGAGCCATCTCTTCCGGTGCGGCCTGGCGGGGCGGGGCTAAGAGATGCGATCTCAGGAATGCGTGCAGCCCGACAGGCCGTCGAAGCGGGGGCAAAGAGGCCGGACCCGTGGGGATGGGGCCAAAATCAAAGCGGACGGAGCAGTGGCGGGGTAGAACGAGGAGTGCTCGGGGCGGGGTGGCGGGTGTTTGTGGCGGATAGGAGCAGTGATGGCGAGAGGAGGGAAGGGTGAGGGGGAAGGAAAGGAAAGCAGGGAAGGGAGAGAATGGGGGCGAAGAGGGGAGGGAGAAGGGAGGAGGGGAGGGAGAGGAGGGGAAGGAGAGGAGGGATGGAGAGGAGGGGAAGGGAGAGGAGGGGGAGGGAGGGAGATGAGGGGATGGGGAGAGGGAGGAGAGAGAGGGAGGAGGGGAGGAAGAGGAGGGTTGGAGAGAGGGAGAGGAGGGGAGAGAAGGAGGGGAAGGGAGAGGAGGGGTTGGAGAGGAGGGAGAGAGGGGAGTTGGAGACGGAGGGAGAGGAGGGGGAGGAAGAAGGCGGGGAGGGAGAGGAGGGGGAGGAGAGGAGGGAGACGGAGGGGAGGGAGGAGGAGGGTGAGGGAGAGGAGGGATGGTGAGGGGAGAGGCACAGGGGGAATGGAGAGGAGGGAAGAGAGAGGAGGGGAGGGATTGTTATTGTAGATAGTGGAGAGGAGGGGGAGGGGAGATGAGTGAGTGGGGGGAGAGGAGGGGAGGGTGAGGAAGGAGAGGGGAGGGCGGGGCCTGAATAGGCAAGCCGGGTGGAGTGCCGAGAGCGAACGGCGAGAGCTGGCCGCGGGTGGACAGGGGGCGAGTTGGCAGAGTGTGCCGGGAGCGTCGGCCCAGGGACGCGGTGAACGGCGCGGGAGGACGGGGGAAGAGGCGGGGACAGAAGGCGCAGGTGTGGTCCGAGCGATCGGTCCGGTTACAATGGAGTAGTTAGGGCAGGAGGAAGCAGTGCCAGAGGCGGGGATTTGGGTGAAGCGCGGCGAGGCGGAATGAAAACGGAACGTGGGCAAACAGGCTGTATGCGTGGACAGGGGCGACATAGGCATGAACGACAGGTGGGAGAGTGAGTGGGAGGACGCTACAGCGGCGAGAGGGGGATGCGGGGGAGTGTGATAGGGAGAGGCGGGGTGAGTTGTGACGCGGGTTAACGCTGGCGGAACTGATACCGAGCGGACTGTAGCGAGCCTTATTAGAATAGGGCATAGTAAAGCGCGAGACGGGGAGGGAGTAGGGAATCGACGGGGCGGTGCGGGCGAGGTGGCGCGGGACGGAGCGGGGCGGGGCGCGTTAACGAGGGGCGGCGCTGCGACGGCTTTGTGGCGCCCGAGGCCGCGCCGACATGCAAAGCGCGCTGCCGGCCGCGCCCGTGTTCCGCGCTGCAACCCCCCTCTCTCTCTCTCACTAAACGATGTTCGGCACTAAAGTATCGCCGATGTGCAGGTGGCCGTGAGTAGACTCGCGAAAACATGCAGGAGGCCGCTGGCGTATTGTTGGCCCCGGACAAGAGGATTAACTGCGCCACTGAGCGCTGGTTAACACGGCCTAAAGCTGAGTGGGAGGTGGAGTGTTTTCAATAATAGCTGTGACGTCTCAGCTCGGAATTGATAGTCTCCGTTAGAATTGGTAGAATCCTTAGTCGATTAGGAATATTAGATACGATCTACGATGGTCTGAGGTCTGTTTTTGTTAGGGCTTGTTCGACTGAGACCACATAAGCAGGTTAATTTCCACCATAATACTACTGGTATAAAGGGAACGCCCTTCAGTGTTATTTCTATAATGTTTTTGCGCATGTGAAACGGTTTCCCTGAAAAATTTAAAGCTGCACACTACATATTGCGATAATCCATTTTACAATAAATAAAGTGGTAGCAATAAATGCGAAACAAGATGTCTCGAAAATAATACTGTCAGGAAACTTTTGTGTTCTAAATATCTACTTTTCCCATTACTGCACTCTGTCGACTGTAATATGGTCGAGACCAATGCGGTGGCTCGCTGTAGTTGCCTGCGTGCCACTAACCTTTCACTAGACTAGAGCCGATCGCGCCCGACCTCCTCCCCTCCCCGCCTTTGGGGCTGACTCGAGCAGCGGACCACACCGGTTGCCGGCAGATAAAACCACTGGGCCAGAGCACAACGAGTAGGTCGCCAACTTGAGTAGCCTTGACTACACGAGACAGCGCGGGTTTAGACGGTACAGCACTGCCCCACCCCTGCACCACCGAGAACGGCAACATCCTCTTCATCTTCCCCACTTCCCAGTGCTGCCTCACTCTTCAACTGAAAGCGGAGGTTGGCAGTAGCAGCCGCGTGTATCGGCAAGCGCGACGGCGGGCCGGCTGGCTGGCTCGCTGTAGTTGCCTGCGTGCCACTAACCTTTCACTATACTACAGCCGATCGCGCTCGACCTCCCCTTCTTTGGGGCTTACTCCAGCAGCGGGCCACACTGGTGGCTGGCAGATAAAAACGCTGGGCCAGAGCACACCGAGTAGGTTGCCAACTTGAGTAGCCTTGACTACACGAGACAGCGCGGACTTTAGGACGGTACAGCACTGCCCCACCCCTGCACCACCGAGGGCGGCAACATCCTGTTCATCTTCCCCACTTCCCTGTGCTGCCTCCCTCTTCAACGGAAAGCGGAGGCTGGCAACAGCAGCCGCGTGTGCCGCCGAGCGCGACGGCGGGCCGGCTGGCTGGCGACATCACCTGTTGCCGGGCGGGAGGGATCGCGTTATCGCCCGCGAGCACACGCCCCAGATTGACACTATCAGCGCGGGCGTGGGGCGACCGCCTGCCCCTGCCCCCGCCGCTGCCGTCCGCCTGCGATCCCTAGCCGCACCCACAGAGTCGTACTTGCAGCCCTGCGGCGTTGACCGGGAGGAGGTATGCGACATCGATGTCGAGGTTTTCAAAACCACCGAGATTTTTTTAACATCGATGTTGAGTGTTTGATGATATCACGCGGTGGATGTTTCTTATATTAAAAAAGGGCCATCCTAACAAACTTCTTAAATTGTTTTCAAATATTCATAAACTGAATATTGTTGAGACCAAAGTAACCAAAGGGTGGATAAATAAAACTGATGTTTGGTCAATAAAGAAGCCGGCATTATTTTTTAATAATCGAATCTAATAAAGTTTTGTTAATTATCCTGATGATTGGTTGACTTATCGTATGACTGTTATTTATCGTTTTAAAAGTATAGATGTTCAATAACATCGATTGTTTGGGGTCGATGTTTTATTAATAACGATGTTTTTATTTTGTGCATCGATGTTTAGAAACATTGATGTTGTGTTGTCGATGATGCATCTGTAACCGGGAGAGTCTATGATTCCAGTGGTGGCGGATTTTTACACATCAGCGACACAGCTGCGTCGAATTTAACCACTGTTCGGAGAATTCAGATTAAATACGAGTCAGCAGATTCCTATAGCCATCACAACCTCACGGATGTTAAACACATCTACTGAATTTTTGGCATCTTGCGGAAATCGAATCTACGACCGCCCAAACACTAGTACGCCCGAACAGTAAGGTGCTATTTTAACGCTTGTCGCTTGCGTGCTGGATTGATTTTTAATATTTTTATCGCTTCATAACTACGCATCATCATAAAAAACGTTGTTGTGAAAGCTCGGTAGCCAAACGAATGCTGAGGGAGCGCGTTTGCCAATGGCGTAAAGTTCGAAGTCCCGCAGTCTTGATGCGTCATCTCACGAAATAGACCGCCGCCCCCACCAACAACTACGACTTGGCCTTTTACTTCACGTAACAAGGGAGTTTGGCCCGAGTGCTCTACTCTGCGCTCGAATCTCGTTGCATGTATCCTTTCACCTCGTCACGGTGACGTGAAACGCAGATGCAACCCACATCAAACTACATATAGTATTGTAGGTGCCCAAGAGTTGGGGAATATTAAAAAACACGTCATGTTTGAGTTAACCAAAAAATATTTTTTACACCACAGCCCTGATTTACCTTAAACATTAAGGTAGTTCATAAGTCATCCAGTATACAGTGCACAATTTCTCAAAATAAATGCCTCCGACCGGAGAAAATACCACCCTCTTGGAAAATTAAAATTTTTAGATTCTTATGCAGCCCCGATGTCTCAATCATAATTTCGTAATTCCTCTTTTCATATAATCAGTTTGGAATTTTTGGACGTCGCCATCCCTTAAGAGAAGAAGTTACGTTACGATTAAGAGTTAATGCATTTCGATTAAAAGTGTAATGATGGAAAAGAAGAAAAAAGGCGGGAATGCAAATAAGGAGATGGAGAAGAGGAAAAGGAATATGAAAATAAAAGAAAGACAAACACGGATAGGAAAACGAATATGAAGAGAAAGACGAACATGGAGAATTTAACGAAAACTGATCAGATAAATGAGTAGCTGGCTAAGAAGAACAAATAAAAAGTCGGGGACCAACGGTTGTGCAAGTGGGTGCAACTGAATCTTCTGCCGTCCTCCGTGTGGTCCGCGTCGGAGCAGCTCACGGAGGGGCGCGGCGTAGAGTCCCTAGATACAGAGAGTAGCGCAACCGCCGCCATTTAATATCCTCTCACCGCTTAGGTCCGCCAAGTAGTATTCAGGAGCTGAAGGTAAATAGGCACATTTGGTGACATTAAGAAGATTTTCATCCATATTAATGTTGGTTAGGGATAGATGAATGGTTCTCAACTAACAGAATACCACACATAAATTCTCGGCTATCCGGGTGACGCCGCGTCGTTGGCTGGGAGTGACAGTCGTAGCTTCCTCAGGCAGTCCCTGCCCTGAGGAAGCCTGCAACATGTCAGGCGAAACGTCGGCCTCCCAGCCAACGACCGGCCGCGTCCCGAAGCCGAGAAATTTATGATTTCCCCAGCGCGGAAGATTACGTGTACAGATACCAAACAGTTCCAATTCTCCGACTGCTGGAATGTAAAAATAACCGGATTGTCAAACAATGCAATGCGCTACTCTCTGTATCTATACTCTAGCGCGGCGCGGCGCGGCGTGAAGCGACCTTCGCCGGCTGTGGGCGCGCGGGGGCGCGCGCGGCGCGAGCTACTTTAGCGACTCCGCGTATCGTCCGCGTCCGGCCGCCCCTGCTCCGCGGCGCGCTCCTGCCCACAGTCCATAGAACAGCGAGTGGCGCGATCCCTCCTGCGCCGCCGTTGCATATCCAGCAGTCAGGAAAGTGTGAACTGTGCGACACACCAGTGTGCTTGGAGCAACCGATTTATCGAAAATCGGTATTAATATGTTCGAAAATATGAATCATGCCTTCAATTTTTTATCATTTCTCCTGAATTCTGCTCGAGGGAACTGAGGGCATTAACCGCCTACGGTTGCGCTACTTTCTGAATCTAGGGACTCGGGTAGATCTGCCTGCCACTCAGCGCAACGCAGCGCCGAAGTGCGCCAGCGATTCCTTTGATTAGTGGGCCACTGGTGAGAGTAGACTTTCGGAAGTGACTGTTCAGTTCCCTTCAGTGCCCTTCAGTTCACTTCAGTTAATACCTTCTTTTACGTGGTGAGACTCAAGCCATTACGCCTTCTCTTTCGTCTGACTACGCAAAATGCGCTACCGGAGAAAATGGCATTACTCGGGCGACGTGACAGGTGATTTGACTTTATCTCACAGGTTCTTTAAGCTTGAGGATCTTTTGCATGCAATCTACAGCATGTGACAACATATCTACAACATGGGAAAGCCAGCTTTACTGCTGCTCCGAAGAAGGCGCACTACGTATTTTTTCGCCCTTAAAGATCCACGGCTTTCATAGTATTTGAATCCATAAATTCAGGAACAACAGCTAGATACGCTAAGCGTTGCACTACCAAAGCTGTACTGTCTCTTCGAGATTTGTAATTAAATGCATGTGTTGAAGTGAAACAATATTTGAGGTTCTTGACCCAACATAATACAAATTCGGAAATATTACTCTAACATGCTGAACATTAAGTTTTAGTTTCTAGTGAGAATAGTGATTACGGATAAAAACGCGAGAGAACAGCAAGGACAAGATATTAACGAAATGATAAGTTTCACATGTCAAAAGTTCATGATAGATAATCACTCAATTCATGTGAGGCTTGGAGATTGGAGAAAAGCGTTCTATACCATCTCAAGAACAAAATTATTGAATTAATTTGTAATGAGTTAATTTAAAATGAATCGTTAAGTATTATCGTTAAGTGGGAAAATCATAATAATCAGCCAAGGCGAATATTTTATTTCTGTATTACATTAATTAAAATTAATAAAAAATATAATAATTTAGTTTGCAAACGTTCATCAACTGGCTTATTATCGTAATGAAGAGATGTTTGAACTATACTCAAATGTGAAGAAAATATTGTGAAATATTGTGAAAATATCATGAACTGAGTATACAAGAGGAGAATTTCTGTATTAACTGATATTAAATCACCCTCATTTAGCCTTTTTTTCATTTCATATTTCGAAACTTTGGAAAGTACTTTGAAAAAACTTTGGTACTTCATTACGCGTATCGCCACTCACACGTCACAGCGAAGCCACAACCTCACCCATCACCTCATTCCCCTGTGGGGCTGGGCCCCGTCCAGCGCCAGAAGCGTCTTAACGCCCGTCGCCGCGACAGCAGCGCACTCACCTGCAACAAACAGAAACGCCCCATTAATCGCATCGCTCAGGCTCTGCCCCGAGGGCGGTCGCTTATAATGAAGGGGCGGAAAGAGCACAATGCGGTCACCGCCACCCCGGGCTGCGCCGCTACCGACGTCGAGCGGGGCGGGTCCCCTCCCACATGGGACAAGGAGCACATCCACGAGCAATGTTACTTTTTAACTTATTTATTGATGATTAGTAGGAGGAATTTCAACACATCTGAAACGTAATTATACTAAACGATGTATTCCATCTAGAACAAATAAATATGTTTAGAAAAACGGGGTGGCATTTTAATGAAATGCCTTTTTTTTTTCATTTTCACTTTGGAATAATGCCTTTTAGTATAGACAAGAGAAAAGTAAAAGCCCAATTTTCATACTTTTTGTTTTTCATTTTTCGTCGACGGTCATTCTTTGTACTTTTTCTGTCAATTTTAAAGCATTTTTTGATGAATTCATGTAATCTTAATTGCACTTGCTTCAAATAATACTTACGACAGACAACAAAGTTCTGCACAGCATTTCTGTGTAGCCTATTCGATTTCTTCGCGTAGAAATCGTAAAGTCAGACGTTGTATGTAATGTAAGCTTTCTGTCACTTGCACAAAAGGAAGAAGCCCCGATTATATCAGCAACTTGCTTGAGTTGGTCATCTGAATTATTTTTGACCAACTTTTTATGTCATTTGTCTTTGCTATTAAGGTATTTTTTTAAGAACAATTAGGAGCATTTTATTGATCAGTTTTTTCGGGGGTTTAGGTCATCAAAATCCGTCTCCCAATGATTAGGAGCCCTCCGATTGTAGAAGTCACAGAGACTTATGACTGATGATCTAATGAGTAGATGATAGCGATCTCCTTCCACTATTTCTCTGTCATCATTAACACTGTCATCATCAGTACCACTGTCCTTTACGTTTTACCACCTCGGCACAGTTATATATTTTTTTAATACGTGGGAATATGTTTCTCTTTTTGCAATCGGTAACTACTTCTGCGATCTCCCTATCCTCAACTGGGAATGGATCCTGGAACTCCGGATATGTTCCCAGTTGCTTTAACCACCACAGCTACCGAAAGCTACCAGTCAACTCTTCGATCACTCAAGAGGCTTGGAGTAGCTTTCTAGTACTCAAAAGTCGGCTGCGTATTTGCCTTATATAAGTTGTGGCTGTTTTCATCAAGCGATTACTCTTTGTTTGGCATTTCACAGACAATGTAACCCATCATTCTATTTATATAATTCATATCTTTCATTATAATTGCGGCACACCGCCATGGAGGTCACGTGACAAAAACGTGAAGACCCCGCCCCGTCAGCGCTCCGTGGGTGTGGAGCCCGCGGCGGCTTAATTAAGGGAGCTACAAGTGGACAATGCGATCCCGGGAAGGGAACCTGGCACGCGCGGGGCACTCGGGCGACAAGCGACTCGGGCTCGGTCAATTCCTCGGCTTTCAGGCGCAGGGCTCGCTCCACACAGAGATGCAGGAACGAGCGCAAAGGTGTCTTACAAGTGTTCACTGTGGGATACAAATTTGTAAGTGAAATGATGGACCTAATCGAGATTGAAATAACTATATTTGAATACAATTCCAAACACAACATTTATTCGTTTTCAAAATTAAACAATGCCAGGTCGTCAACAAAAACGCAATACAACTTAATCGTCCGTTGTTCTAAATCACATCAGCGTCGACCACAATAGGCAGGAGAATAACCGTTTAACAATAGCAAAGCGCAAAAGCAGAAATGAACTAAATAAAGTAAAGCGGGCGAGCGCCCTGTCTTCACTGCTTGTATCTCGTCTTCTCCAGTAGAGGGGTTCCCTTCCCCTCCTCGTGCTACGTTATCCACCCTCTGCTCTCCGCCGCTGCCCCTCTTCTCCGCAGGAGGGGGGGGGAGCTGCCCGGCCTGGCTGCGGGGGACTCCCATGTAACAGAGATGGCGTCCACGAAGGGGTACCTCTGCAAGGACGGACAACCAGTGCCAGTGAAAATTCGCTGGCACGTTGTGGCCTGGGCCTCTCGTTGTATGTGAAACCGCGACAGCACATTGCTTTTCAGCGAGAAAAGCGAAGTCTCAGTTTTCACTGCCTACCTCAAACGCTTCATTAACAGAAGAGCACTATCTTCCTAGTATATCTAAGGACGTTGATTACTACAAGAATACAAAGCCTATCAACGAATTAAAGAGGTTATGTAGATGCGTTCCTTTCAAAAAGATGGTATTGCAATTACCCCCAACCTTCCACTGCATTAAACAAAAGAGATTTTTATCTTTCATAATTTATTTAAATTACGGAAAATATACGCAGGACGTTCTCGTTAGATGAAAGCAATAATTACGCACGCTTACTTCCAATAAGTGCTTATTCCAAAAAGTACTTCAACGACTTTAATAATTACCTCGTTAGAATGACGTTTAAATTAGTTAATTTCGGCATGGTGCACCTCGTTTACTATTATGTTATCCTCTGAATCCAACACTAGTATTGGAATTTGGAAAGCTTAAGAAAACCAACGGTGATAAAAGTGCAACAGATCAAAACCATAACACTCAAATCACACTGTAATTATCACATGAACTATCATACGAAGATTAAAAATGAATCATTCAAAAAAATGTATTAAACATTTAACAAGAATTTTGAGTATTGGTTTGAATTCGACTGAATTCTTATTAATTACGTGTATCTAAATGAAATAAGTACAGACATGAGTGTCTCCACCAGTTACGTCGGAAAGTTATAATATTACAAAATGTTACTAACAACCAGAAACCGTATGGTCGCAAATAATAGCAAAATAAATTAATTTAAAACATAAAAGTTCATAATTAAACTGATTTAATTTTGACACGTTTCAGTTTCGCTTTATGAACTCAAAAAATCATATATCATAGAATGAAATAATACACAGAGCGTAGGAAGGAAATTCGTCGTGCCAGAATGAAAAGTCACACTTATCTGCCATGTATGTGTCAGTCTTGAAAATGTGTGGTACAAAGCGCCGAGATATACTACCAGAAGTGCATTTCACGGCTTTATCCATTAAAAAGACATTGAACGCCTAGTTGTTGATGCGAAGCACTCGCTTTTCACTCGGAGCAGCGATATGCGCGCTGAATGCATGGCGCTGGCAGCTCGAGAGGGCGGGCCGGTTAGTAAAGTAGAAGATCTGCAGGGGGAACGTGAAAATGACTGGAGAATTGTGGAGCTTCAGAGCAAACGTGAACATAAGTGGAGAGACGGAAATGATGCAAAGAAATAAATAAAATAAATTTGAGGCGAGTAAGGGTAACATGATGCGATCTTCAATTCATTTTGACATATTTAAAGCGATGAGAACAAACGTCATTAGGGTAACATTAGAGGAGAATTCTAGCGGCCGACTGCTTTGATCGGCAGTTTTCCGGGGTTTCTACGATCAACACCATGCGAATGCCGCAAATATGACAATGGACCAAGCGCGATCATTCCTTCCTCTTCCTTGAACTCTCGTCACCCCTTACTTACACAAACGTACACGCACTCCACTACCACACAAGTCGGGAGCGTGCGGCTTGACCCGGTTGAAGCTGTGCCCCGCCGATGGGAGATGCTTGCGTAGGGAAACCCCCGCAAGCCGACGTGTGGGTCGGTGCCAGTCCTCACCATTTATGAAGGATCATTGCCACCTCCGGCGATGATAATCGTGCACTACACTTACGGGACTAATTATATTTCTTTTCTCATTTACTAATTTTCACAGACCGGCATTACTACTTTTTTCGGGGAGCGTTTATTAATCATTGAGTTGACACTAATCAGGAAATGCTAATCAATAAATCATAATCTTCCCTTTTCGCAATGCCGGAATGTGACAAAATTAATCGCAAACGTCACATACAGAGAGATACCGCTACAATAGATTTCTATTCAAAAGAGTATAGATCCTTTAAAAACATTTCTACTTCTGGCCGCAGAAGGGCTGCAAGATGTGAGTATTATTGCACGAGAAGAGCAAAGGCTGAGAGTTCCTCCACAGCGAGATTTAGATTCATTCTGACTGTTTTCGAGTAGCTTAAAAGCGCATGTTGTTAAAAAAAAGCACCATCAAAGTAGTTTCTCCATTGCTTCAATTAAAAATGTATGCAAGTTTCACCAAACTTCAAAGAAAGAAGTATTACCTACAAACATTTTTATTTCTTATTTACAGTTAATAAAATGATAATTTATAAGTCACATTATTTGCAGGCAGAAGGTGATTATAATCAGTGAAATAAGTATGAAATATATAAAAATACGAATACTTTAAAACTATACAAAATCAATTTAAAGAAATTGCATTTTGATCTTGCGAGAGACTAACCGATCTTCATGGAGTTTCGAACAAGAACGGCACTCGCTTCACTGATGTAACTCACCATTTCGTTCAGTCACATTTCTCCCGAGTCGAAATTACCTTCTTTAATCATTCCTACTAAATTTCTATAATCTCAAATGCCACTTTATCTCCACCCTGCAATCATTCACAGTAGATGACAAGATCCGTCATTTCGACATCGATTTTCTGAGACACCAAAAGCGCCAGTCCCTGCTGCGTTAACATGCCATGAAACGGTGACTACAAGTCAGGGGCGAAAGTGCCGGCGGACAGTCGGCAGTTAATGGGGACGGTACGGTACTGACAGTGGTAGTGGCGTTGCAGTGGGTGGCGTTCGTTGGAAGAGGAGGCAGCTGGAACGGGGGCGGTGGGGGTGCTGGGGGCGAGTGAGGCGCGGACCGGTGTGGCGATAGAGAGGAGTGGGCGGCTGAGGGCGCGACGGCGGGAGAGCAGCGGCGGGCGGCGCGGGGTCGGCAGAGGGGGACGCGGGCGATGAGGGCGGCGAGGGCGGCGAGCGGCGGCGAGGGCGGCGAGGGGCGAGGCGCGGCGAGGGCGGCGAGGGCGGCGAGGGCGGCGAGGGCGACGAGGGCCGGCGAGGGCGGCGAGGGCGGTGAGAGAGCGCGGGGCCGGCCGGGCGGCGAGGGGACGCGGGGCGCATGAGGCGGCGAGGGCGCGAGGGCGCGAGGCGGCGAGGGCGGCCGGAGGCCAGGCGAGGGCGGCGAGGGCGCCGAGGGCGGTGAGGGCGGTTGAGGTGGCGAGCCGATGTGGGAGGTGGCGGCAACAGCGATGGCGGAAATAGCAGCGGTGGCGCGGCGGTGTGATGATGCGGCGATGGCAGCGCGATAGTGGAGGCGAGATGCGGGGCACAATCACGGATGAAGACGCTGCCCTGTGTTGCTGAGGTCGAAGAGGAGCGCGCCGGCGGAGGCGGAAACGCAGAGTCGGCAGGCCTGAAAGCGAAAGCGTCGTGGGAGAAGGTTGCTGTATGGCAAATTGCAGGTGACGCGCCGCCGACGGCGCGGCAGCCCGCCTGCGAGGGCCAGTATCGACCGCCCTCGCAGCCCTTGGCAGCGCCGCCGCCGCCGACCGCGTCAGCTGACTGGCGCTGCGCGGCCCTGCGGCGCCCTCAACCTTGCAGCCCTTCTACTGCCTCGCGGCATTCAATACTCGTAGCGAAGCGGCCTGCTCAGATCGCCATTCAATGCACCGAGATCAATCACATGATTCTTCTTGCAGAATTTGATGTATTTCCGTAACGCGGTAAGGTTTTTACGAGTTTCCGTGACTCCTCTATTTTGTCACCTACATTACTACTCTATATACAACAATTTAATGACCTCAGTTTAAATTCTTACGTATGATTTCGAACAGTTCTCATAGAGCTAAATAAAGTCATCAACGTACATACCCATATTTTTTTCACATATTTTATTACATGAAAAACTAAATGTTGCGAAAATTAAGAAACGCCTTTCAAATTTTCCTAAGTATTAATCATTCCTTATTATTGTCCATAGAATTAAAAAGAGTCCTTAATTAGAAAAAACATCTCAGATTACTTTATTTCCACGAAATTCATAATTAATACTAATGACTGCTTAATCAACCTTCAATTAATTCTTGCGATAACATCTGACGTAGGGAACATCTTTCCTTCCTTTCATATTTCACTAGCAACGCGCTCGGCGGTCTGCTCTCTGCCAGCTCGACCTTCGTGGGGCTCCGCCCATTTTTGCCTGCTCCGGCAGCTCCTATCTCATTTCACCTTGACGCGCGCCGCAGCGCTGATAGGGCTCTCCGCTCCGCTCCGCTCTCGCTCCGCTCTCGTTCCTCCCCGGACTCTGCCGCAGCGCCCCGGCCGCCCCGCAGCCCCCGCGGCCACTTCTGATGTTGCGCTGCCCCGCCCTCGCCCCTGCGGCCACTGCAGCTCCCGCGCCCGGGATCGAAAACGCCCGCCTGCTCCAGAAAGAAAGAAAGAAAGAAAGAAAGAAAGAAGAAGCCGCTGTCTAGTGAACCATCAATCGCTCCGTAAGATGTTGATAAGCACCAAGAATATTCTCTACATGGACATACGGGTACCCAAATTTGTGACACAGCGAGTGAGACAAACTTCATCAATTAAATAGATTTTCCAATCGAAAGTGATTAGAATTGACCGTTTAACCATCCTGTTTTTTAGCTGCACTTACCCACATGACGACAGTCCAGAAAGAAACAAGAAAGCCGCTATGTAATTTACATTATCAATTAGATTCTTAAGTTATATAAGCCATCAAGAATTTCTCTACTGGGCATACGGTGCCCAAATTTTGTGACACAGCGAGTGAGACAAACACTTCTCATTAAATAGATTTTTCAATCAAAAAGTGATTAGAATGACCGTGGTGTTTTTTGTGAAAACAGCACTACACAATGCCGACAGTCAAGAAAGAAACAAGAAAGCCGCTAGGTACGTTATCAATCAGATGTTCGTAAGTTATTGATAAGCAAACAATGTTCTCTACATATGGAGTCCAAATTTGTGGCACAGCAAGCGAGACAAACAACTCAAATAGATATTGGAATCAAATGTCTTCAAAATGATCGTGGCAACGCACTGTTTTATCTATACACAGCGCTATATAATACCGAGTCTTTGAAAGAACTGAAAACAGAAACGTCTAGCTATCTTCAACATCTTTAAAAGCTCCCAAATATCCTAACCATCAACATCCTAAACAAGAGCGGGGAAACAATCACTGAAATACAAGGATTTCACATTCCAACTCAAATACAGATTATCAAATTGTCACCCAGCCATTATCATCGATTCTCAAAATCAAAATCACTGGGCTCTGTTATAAACACAAAAAGGTTGTGAAATAAAAAAACCTTCACTCTGGAATATCTTCTTGATTTTTTATTGTAATAATAATTTGCTTGTTTTTATCATTTTATAAAAATTAATTGTTATTTTTAAAATAAATTTATTTTTCAATTAAAATTAATTATAATTAGTTTTAAGTGTCATTTTTTATTTTAATCAAAGAAAAAAATCAAAATGAAGTTTCGAAACAGAAGCAACTGGTAGACTTATTGTGATCTTGTAGCGCCTACGAACAATTGCAATGATTGCGGAGTTCAGCTATCGGGATGAGGAAGAAAAGATCGCGCCAGGCCTGTAAGCCGTTTGTGAGGTACTGCTCGTGCAATCGTCTCCAATTGATCAGAAGAAAACCCAGAGAAAACCGGTCACAGGACTGGCTATTGGGATCCTGTTACTAAGTTTCTCTAAATGTCAATAGAATATTTAAAACGAGTAACTTTAAAGGAGAAAAACCTGCAAATTTTTTTAGCAATTTATGATAAGCAAATTCTTATCTTGAAGCTCATTCATTGGAATCGATAAACCTGGACTGATAATTCAAGATAGAAAAGAAAAACTATTAAAATTGCTAAAAAAGAGTGCACTCAAATTGCTTTGCATTGAAAAAATAAGAGAAAAGCAGCTAAATAGTGACACATAATCTTATTTTTAAAGTGACCATCCTAGTCAAATAAAAATGCCACATTTTACATAACATTGCAGTAAAGTTTAATTCCCCAGTAAGTTGCAGTATAACAAAGAAATGTTCCATCAAAGTTCAGATCATTAGTGAAAGAATGTCATCAGAACTGTGAAAGTAAGAGTAGATTTGATCAATTATTAACTATTGTAGTAATATAAAAAAGTAATACTAATATGAATCAATAAATGTTAATTATTTGAAAGGGGTCGAATAGTATATTTCATCTGAAGTATTTGAAAAACGTTATTACGTAGAATAGGTGGACCGCCAATGGTATTTATCCATATACGCTCCTTCGATGAGAAAATTACTCGTACATCGCACATCGCATTTACCAGCAATGAGATCAAGAGTTCTTAAAGAAACCCTTCTAAACTATCTCTCAAGAGAGTATTGGAATTTTTTGTATGTTGTGCCCAAGATAGAATCCTCACCTACTAAATTTCAATTATACAGTATGATTACGTAGGACGTTCGGCTTAAAGAGAGACCTAAATGCTTCTGAATGAAGAGATAAGAAGCTCAGTGATATCTCTGAAACATTAGGGATTGTCACTATCAGTGACGACACTTGTAAAGTAGAGCAACGGGAAGGTCGTTGGTTAACTACAGTTACGCTCGTAAATTTTATAACAGCATACTTTTGATAATCGTTATCACTGGAGTAGGCATCTCTCCGAGTAGGTCGACCAAGAAGCAAGGGCGTCTATTGATGACAATGGTTGCATATAATGTGGGTACGGAGTTTGTATTCTCCAACTAAATGTTTTTATTTCTTATTTTCTAATTATCCACAATTATCCAATGAAATTACCTGCCAATATCTCAAACAGTACAATTCAAACCTCTCTTCACGGATTCGTGTACTTGGAGTATAACCGGAGTTTTTTTTATGTTGCACTGACAGTCGGGGAATGCGAAGGAATCTCATGAGGTCAAGGGCTAATTGATTCAAATCTGTTCCAGCATCCTGCCCCTTAGAGGCAGAATCTTGCGAATGACCTATCCCAACAACAAATCACTCAAATGATCATACATTCAGTGGCACGCACTGACCTCCCCAAGTGTTCGCTGTTCTGGACTAAGAATCTAGGACGTAGCAGTTTACGGAACTTTAGTTTTCATAATCTAATTTTATACACTAACATACCTGGTACCAAAAAGAATACTACAGCTAATCAAAAGGAATTTTATTTTTTATTTACTTTTTTAAGAACAGTATCTGTCAAAGTAACATTTCCACAAACCACTCTATCCTCCACACATATTTCCCGCGAAAAGGCACTATGAGATTTTGATCAACGTTTGAAATGGTGGGCAGACCTACTGATGCTTCCTAGGAGCCTCACAAGAGAGGCCTGAAAGTTCTGGACACAAAAATTTGCAACGCTGGACTCCGTTTAACCGCACTTTTAAGAGAGACACGCTGCTATCGTCTTCCCCTCCGCCATCGTCTCATCTCCACGTCGCAATTTTCTCCACCAGGGCAATGGCGATCCCAAGCGCCAGCCTCCCATTTTTTTGTTAGGTTGGCAAACTCCACGACCGGCGTAGGACACAGCCGGCGTCATGGAAGGACTGACAAGAAAGAGTATTTGCGCTCCTCCATCGGACAAATTCTTGGCGTGTAGTGGGCGGGCGGTCTCCCGACACAATAAGACGGCGAAAGGGGCGGGCCTCTCCTCCGCCCTGCTGCCCCCCCCCCCGGCTCCAGCACTGACCTTTGAGGGAGCAGCGCGCCGGGCCTGGCTCACGCGCCTTCACATCGACCGACCGCCAGCCCGTCCGCCCACCCGCCACCCGCTTGCGTGGGGCGCACGCGAGTCGCGTGCGATTGTTGCTTCGTCATCGACCAACCGCTGCTTCCAAAGCGCTGCTTGCGCTGGGTGCGCGAGTCGCATGCGAGAGTTGCTCCGACAAGCGTCTTCAAGTCGACCGCCCACCCGCTTGCGTGGGGCGCGCGCGAGTCGCGTGCGACTATTGCTTCGTCATCGACTACCTCCCGCTGCTTCCAAAGCGCTGCTTGCGCTGGGTGCGTGTGAGTCGCATGGGAGAGTTGCTCCGACAAGCGTCTTCATATCGACCGTTTCCGCCCGCCCGCTACCCCAGGCTGCTTACTTGCGCTGGGCTAGCGAGTCGGTGTAATGGTTGCTTGTTGTGCTGGTGTGTGTCTGCTGTGTTGTGGTTGTTGCTTGTTGTGGTAGGTCATTCCCAAAATTCTGCCCCGTGAGGGGGAGGGGTGGGGGAGCAGATTTGAATCAATTAGCCCTCTACCGCATGAGATTTCCCTATTTTCCGATTGTCCATGCTGCATAAAAACTTCGGTTGTACATCCACGAATCCACGAAAAGAAAGCTTGAATTGTATTGTACGAGATATTGGCAGGTAATTTCTTTAGACAATCGCCTTCACATCGACCGCTCGCTCGCCCCCTGCCTCACTGCCCACGTGATTCGAAAGTGCCGCTTGCGGTAGGCGTGCAAGTCGCGTGCGATTGTTGCTTCAACAAGCACCTTCACATCGCCCGCCGGCCCGCTGCCACACGCTGCTTCCGCTTGCGCTTTGCGCGTGCGAGTCGTATGCGAGTGTTGCTTCGACAAGCTCCTCGGATGTTGGGCGTAAAAGCTTTCTCACTCTGTCCCAGACTCCGTAAATCAGAAATTAAAATCACATGAGTTACCTGGAGGAGATCTCGCAAGCCGAGGCCTAGGTCGGCGCTCCAATGAGGAGAAACTCCGTCACTTTCCGTGATACAACATGCGCTACTCCTTTGATACTATTGAGCATATTAGTTAGGGTGCCCGGATACACGAAATAATCTATCATGTATTCAGTGTGGCACATAGTGATTGCGCTGGGAATGCACGAGGGAACAATAATGCAAAAATCGATCAGCATTGAATGTCTCATGTGGTGGATTAAAGGAGACGATTCTAATGACACACGAGTCTCTTTGTTACGCAGCAAACCGCTGTCAGTGCCTTATGCCCTCGGTTCGCGGATTGTGTGCGACTCCTACTTCGACAGGCGCGACGTTATCGATGAAGTAACTTGCACTCTTCTTGGTTCATTCAGCTCTG
>BOPP01000033.1:9086224-9110460 GCA_017312745.1 Gryllus bimaculatus | reverse complement strand
TTCGCGGCGCTTCTCCGAACAGGTCGCCGCTGTCGCGGTAGCGCACCGACAAGTGTCTCTCGTGTTTTGTTTCCACCTCGGCTGAAACCTATTAGCACGCTGTTCGCGTTCACTGACCTAATAGTGCGTGTTCACGGAAGAGTTGACGGAGTTGCAGGGTGATGAAAAAGTAGAGTTTAAATGCTCACCGCAGACGCGTTCTGACCCCCCAACATGACAATAAACTCCCGCCTCGCCAGGGCTACTGGCGGGAAGAAAAAAAAAGTTCTGACGGGGCCGGACGATTTCTCACCAATTACAAAAGTGCATTTACAGTTTGGTCCTTCACAGCGATAACAACTCAAAGAACGTCAAAGACGTGACTCGACTTCTCAAATTAAATATTTTGTGAACAAATTGAAGTGAACGATAAAGTTGAAAGCAACATGTAAAAAAAAGCAGAATTTAAAGTTCACCTAGTTTGTTTAACATATAACACGTGCATATAAAAGAGTAATGTACTCGGTTTTTCATAAAGAATAGAAGAATAATGCATCAGGTTTATCATAAAATATTCACTTATTGATATCCTATTTTCGTGAAATTTGCAAGTTTGCTAGAAATTAACAAAATGCAAATTTTATATTCTCGCAATCATTTATTAACAATCTCGGGGCTCTAGTAATTAACTGAACTTATATTCGGTAAGAGTACGTCGAAACATATTCACCTTAAGGGTATACTGAATCAGTTTCAATATTTTCTGTACTTTAAAATGTTCGTTTTAAACACCAAACTTTCATCAGGCTTCTGAACGACTGTCTTCAGGTAGAACTTCGGTCTAAATCGACGCGATGTTCCTCAGTCTCTTGGGCCAGGTTCCGCCTCGTCGCCGAGCTCTGACCACAACCACCGCGTTGACGCCATTGCGGTTTTTCGTGGTGCACTGACTCACTTCTGAAGCCGTCGATCTGGAGCAGTGGACAACTGATAGCGGCTCAGGGTGGAGAAAGAGTTAGTAGGATATTATTGCGTTAGGCCAGAATGTAAGTAGCAGTGGCAAGTTTCTAGTGTTTATACCCAAGAATAAAAAGCTGTTTTTGTAATGTGATTGCATCGTTTGCTTTGATATCTGTAGGTTCAATAGGTAGCTAAACCCTATCAATGCCTTCTTCAAAGAAAAATGAATACATCTGAAGTGTCATTAATATTAATAAAAGAATTAAATAATTCATTTCTTCTGAATTAGCAGAGTATATTTGAACAAAACATTGCCAAAATCAACATTATCACTTTCAAAACATTCTTGCGAATAATCACTTTTCCACACACCAATTAAATTCGAAATGTTATTATACGAGGCCACTACTATGCGAATGTACGTTACCTCCAGACGAATTAAAGCGAGATTCTGTTGACGGATTACGAGACATTCTTGTGACTGTTAATGAGACGTCGACCTTAAGGACAATGAAAATACTTCGAATAATATAATTTCGGAATATTAGTATAATCCAGTGTACGAAACAACAATCTGAGGCTTAGCTCCCTCATTAAGAGTCTTCAGCAGAACAAAACCATTGACTCACGGTGCGCTTTATGTTGGGAAAGAAGCTGGCGAAGTTTTTTTTCGCTCCCGTCTGCTAACAGCTTCATTAGCGGGTGGCCGTCTTCCTTCAGGTGCCGCGTTGGCAGTGAAGAAGAGGCTGAGTGCAGTGGGCAGATATTCCTGCGCCATTGCTTCACCCCGCTGAAGCTGCTTCAATTAGAGCTGTGGTGGACACGCGAAAAGACCGGACTTCTGGGGATTAAGAACGGCGAAGGGGGACAGCGCAGTTACCACAAGAGCGATGACATTTAAGTAGCGGTAAACGGGAAATATTGGATGATGTGAGGTTACCATATCGTATTAGTGAGTGATGTGAAGCGAATGAATACTTTCGGATCAATTCGAACCGAAACGAACCGATTTGAACTGAACTAAATCGAACTGATACCAGACGATATCATTTTCGATAACGCAACCTCATTCGGACTTATTGCTAACTTGAGCTTAGTGTTCATAAAAATTGGCATAACAGAATCCTCAAACAACACTAATATAGTTATAGTAACAAGAGGATTAATGATTTTCACTTCTGTAATATATTGTGTTTCAACAAAAACGTTTTCCTACCAAATATGAAAATTAAACCTTGGAAACTGTTTTATGACAGGGTTCGGGGTAAAACAAGATAGCCTACATGCATACTCTTTCCTTATTTAAGCAACTGTACATTTTTGTGTAAGGAGTTTAAGAGGGTAACATAAAAATCGGATGGCAACTGGGAGCCATAAATTTACCTATTCGAGTATCACACAGGCTGCGCAATAATTACCAGGAACCAAGAATTATAGTATCACAAAATCCCCCATTTTCAAGGATATTCTTTGTTACGCCCTTCAAATAACGAGAACGATAAATTCTGGAATGAAAGTTCGGGGTAGATAGAAAAGATGGCGAATCGTGAAGAAAGAAAAACGTGAGGATGATGAGTGTGAGCGAGTCAGAGGAGATGGTGATTCATCGCCTGACCATACCGCATCTCGCTCGCAAAAACCTCAAGCTGTCGGCCAAACACTCCTCGTCTCCTCTGCGTAGCGATGCCTTTGTGACAAAGGCGCGACCGCTGGGGCTCTTGTGTAGGGGCTGAAACGCGGCTAGAAATTGAGCGCGCTCTCTCGCACAACTTGCCAACTAAATCAATTAAAACTTCTCTGCAAATGAAGCTCGCTTACATTGTATAATTATAAAGAGTTCCCCTCCAACAGCTCACTCCCAGTCAAGAGACCGCCAACGGATGATAAAATATATAATGACCTTCAATGAGGTTGATTTTCGCGGGACGTTTGTGATTTGATAAGTAAAATGACAAAGTTAAAGAAAACTACGCTTTGGTTATCCAACGTCTTAGCTCGTCTTCAAGAACAACTAAAAGGATTTTACGAAAAGTATACATTTCATTTCACAGACATTAACTTTAAAAAAATTATAATTTCGATCAGAAGTGGGTTAATGCGTGTGTAATGTGGAAGTCATTTTAACTGCAAAACTAAACCTGTTTTAAATTCAGTTAAACACTGAAATCGATTTGAATTAAGAGAACAAATTGAATAACATTTGCAGTGGCTACCATTATTTTAAATGACGAAGAATCCTGACCCTATGCACGGCATTCTTAATGTCTTACTTTAATTAACACGTGTTTAGCATTTCATAAAACAATGAGCGACGTAGAATGTTCAACTTTTAGAAAAAATCGTCTAAATTCCTATAGCACTATGCGCACAAGAAATCTCCAATACTGGACGGTGACTTTATCCCAATAAAACAACATTATGGGATTCCATCTGTGAAAAAATCCACCCAATGGATTGATGCTTCGAACGTTTTTCTCACACATTACTTTGATTCGCGAAAACCAGTATGTACCCATTGATGTTTAATATGGCAATGGTTCCCACGTCCCTTCCAAAAATCACGCAAAATTTATAATATTCAACAACCTCGATTGGATGACATTTCAAGGTAAAATCACATTCTAAAAAAAATAGTCATTTTTCGTGAACAAATATAAGGTGGAGGCGTAAAACTGAAAATCCCCCCCATCCCTCCATGTATTTTCCCAATCTGGATCGGGCCCAGAAGCCATCAAAGGCGTCGTAGCAACTGAGCAAGGCATCGCCCTGCGCGGTGGGGGAGGGAAGTCCTAATGAAGCAAAGCTGCAACGTCGATTAGCGCCGGACTCAGCTCTTTCATGTGCACGCCCGACAGCCAAACAGCCTCTCGAGGGAGTGATCAGGTTCAAGTTGATCTACGGCATTTTTACTTCTGCCTGTGATTATAAAAACTTTTAATCATGGCACGACGATTAATTAAATGGGGGAGGATTAAATATTGTGTAAATATAGAGGGAAGACGAAATTGTAACGCAAAGAATTGGTGATGAAGTTACATATAAATGACAGCAAGAATTATATCACTCTCTTATTATTCTTATTTTACTTACTTACTTATTTACTTACTTATTTATTAGTCTCTACTTATTTTATAGTCACGTACTTTCTAATTTTTTTATTAGAAAATAGTTTACCACTCAATTAAAATGTTAATCCAAATGTTCCTTTCAGAAGTTTTTATTCTTTACTTACCGACTTTGCCAACAGTAGTTTATTGTATTCACTATCTGAGAATGGACTTACATACATTATGAGAGTCATACTAATCTTATCTAAGCAGCGAGGTATTTTTATCTATGTATGCAACAGGAGAGAAGTTGCATTTATGTTCGAGAGAATGCTTCCTTTTGAACTTTCATATCATTGTTCTAGTATCAGAAAAATATCCTTTCATAAATAACTTTAAAAAAACTATTTCTAACCCCCATGTACTAATGCGAAACATTGAGAAATGTTGATTTTAAATAAACAACAGACTAAATACAAGTTTGTACAATACGATACAAGTATTGTACAAATCTTTGCCGAAAGAACTTTTCTCATTTTGTAAAAATCTAGAAAATAACTTTCAAAAAGTTGCAAAATCATAACCGATATGTCTGAAGAATTCTTAAGAAATGTGCAGAAATTCACGTCTTTAATCCCAGCGTGCATTCATTTCATTATAGGACAAACCTTCCCCGACTGTGTACGCCAATTATGCAAAGGAAGGGTCGGGACATGCTCCCCCACATTGCCCCGTTGGGAGAATATATTGAAATTATTTTACAAGGAAAATAGAGGTCCATGATGGTTTTATAAATGGCGATACTGCAACATTCGATTTCCAAGTGGTCGAGGAAACCAGTGACAGCAGTCGACTTACGAACTCTACGACCTACGAACGCCACACGCCAGAAACCCGTTGATGCAGAAAATCAAGTAGATGTCTTGCACCCGTCCGGATTCGAACCCGCGACTGCCGACTCCACGGATATTCAGGCGCTGCCTCAACCACATGTTAAACTGACGCTAAGTCTAGCTCACGGGTACGTCGATGTCAGATCTCATATTCCAATGGAGCACTAACACCATCACCTCCTGGGGTATGACATGGATACACATACGGGATTAAGAATCATAGCAGTTGACTCGCTACCATTTTTTCTGATTGAGTTATTAGTTATATCGGGCACGTGAATTGCTAAGGTCAATAGTCCCTTAGGTGTAGCGCAGGCTTTTATCGTGGCACGTGGTGGCGACTTCCTCCGCTAGTTGGAGATCCGACCTATGTCGACTTGCGCGGATTTTCCCCAAACAGGTATCTCTCACCTGCGTGGACCGCCCCAGCCAGATAAAGCTACACGCTCCCGATTGGTCTCCCGACAACTGTGCAAGTGAAATGCATGTGAGTGTGTGTGTGTGTGTGTGTGTGTGTAAGTAAGCAAGGGGTAAGGAAAGGACAAGGAAGAGGACGAAAAGATAGCGCGCGGTGCGACATTCGTCTGGTGCTGACCGGAGAAACCACGGCACTACCGATCAGAGCAGCCGGCCGCTAGGACACTCCTGCAGACCGCGTTTGCATTGGACGCAGCTGAGTAGCGAGTGTCGAAAATCCTGCAGGCATAGGGACTCGAATCCTACGACCTCCCGGCCAGAGGAACTGCAGTGGCATCAGTTGAAGCCCCTAAGGCACCTTCGTCGGCGACTCGGCCGGAAATACAAAATAATAAATGTTGCAGCAACGCGGTTACAAATACCCTTAACGCAAGAAAAACAAGAGGAGCTGAAATGGAGACGCTGCTCCACCTGGAGACAGAATGTCCGGGCGAGAGGTTGGGAAACCCCGATCGCGGCCTGCTGCCCTCGGCGAAAGTGGGCGAGTGCAGCGCGGGCTGGCGGCCGCCCAGGTGGAGCCGGAGGCGGAGGCGGAGGCGAGGCGTTGAGGCGGCGGCGGCGGCGGCGGGAGGAGCGGAGGCGGAGGCGGGGGCGGAGGCAGAGGCGGGGCGGGGGCGGAGGCGGGGGGGAGGCGGGGCGGAAGGCGGAGGGCGCAGGCGAAAGGCGGAGACGCAGGCCGTAGGCATCGGCGGAGGCGGGGCGGGGGCGGAGGCCGCAGGCGGGTGGAGGCGAGGCGGAGCGAAGCGCGGAGCGGAAGGCCCGGGCGCCGGCGCCGCGCGGTCACTGCTCTCGGCTGCACCTGGCCCTACTCACATTATTCACTTATTACCACAACAGTTTACAAGCCCAATCACGGTAGGTTATTACAAGATAAAAACAAACATAAAACAAAATCATCCATTTCAAATAAAATCGAAAAATCCAATCATAAGAAAAAAAATTTTTACAAACTGATAACATAAAAAACATTAGTAGATAAAACAAAAATTGAACATTAATATATGCAAAACAGTCATTTACAAAAACAAAATAAAAACGCTACAATGACAATATTACAAAAAAATGAAATTACATATGAATTATCAAAACACTACAAAACATATTCAAAAATACATTTACTTATACACTAATTAATACAAAATCATCACTAAAAATAGAAAAGTTGCCGTTGGAACTTAAAAAATTTTTCGGAAGGAGGAAGGAGGGGTTTCGTTGTGTGTCAAGAGACGGTGAGAAATTATTTGAACAAAGTTATGCATGATAGTTGAAATTTCAACCCTTGAAAATCATTTTAAAACATTTTCGCAAGGTCCGGCGAAACCACAATTCAAAGTATTGCACGCGAAGATCACGGCCTTCACATTGTTTTCCGCGACGGCGCTGCCACTGTGCGCGACGGCCAGCGGCGGGGCCACGGCGCTTTGGCGCGCCGTGGCGCGCGGGGTGACGTAACCGGCCTGAACCCCCCGTGCGCTTTTTTACCTGCCCCGCGCGGCCAGCGCTCGTCTGCGCGGCGTTCTTTTACGACGCTTACCGACACGTCCGGTTTCGTTGGCCGACGTTTTGGTATTCCCGAGGAATACAACTGGTACGTGTGAGTTGTACGCGCAACTGGAGTGTAAAATGTCCTCTTCACGTTTTTACCGCCGAAGTTCGAACCGCTTACGTATTATTGCTTGCCCAATTCTAGCCTACTCCACACTTTGTCTATTACAGTTTTACACTGCACCAGCTGGAGTAGAATGGTTAAGGTAAGCTAGAAATATTCACCTCACATAACAAAAAGACAAAAGGTTAAAGAACCCGGAGAATCGAAGTTTGAAGTTATATTTCTCTTAAACGGTGCTAGGGCGTACCGAGTATTGTAGAACCTTGAAGGGGATTTCGTACGCACCGCGTGTGTTGGGCTAGCAGGGGAAGGGCAGAGGAGCGCGGGTTGGGGGGCCGGCGAAAGGCCGCGCCGCGGAGCCAACACCGCGCGGGCGCCGATCGACCGGCCGGCAGCGGCACCGACCCTTCCTGCCCGGGGCCTCGCCCGCCACGCTATATATAGTGGATAAATAAAAATCAACTATTAGAAGAGTAGAAATAAGTTCTCGAATAAAATTAAGGATACCGATTTACAATTGATAATAAATATACCCCGCCGCCCACGCCCGCCCCGCCACGACCCCGCCACGCACCGGGCCGCGCCGCACAATCCATGCACTCGCAACGCCCCGCTCCATTTCCCTGGCGCCAAACTTGCGCTCCTCCCCGCCTCGCCTCGTTGGGGAGCGCGTTCCCGCCTCGCCTAGTCCCTCCCTGCCCTCGCCTCAATCCCCCCCAGCTTCACTTTGTCCCTCTTCTCCTCACTCGTCCTCACACTGCCTCATCCCTCCAGCTTCACTTTGGCACCCACCCGCGTCGACTCAGCTCTTCCAGTTAATTGCCCCCACTCTGCCTCCGCCCTCGGCCTCCCCGCTCGCCTCACCTTCCAGCTTTACTTTTGTTCCTCTTTAATCATCGCCCCATCCCTCCAGCTACGCCATGCCCGCGCGCGCGCCCCGATCCTGGGCGGCGCGCCGCCCGCCTGCCGTCTCCCTCAACGACTCGTCTCGTTGCTCCCGCCTCGCCTCAACTTCCCATCTTCACTTTATCCCTCTTCTTCTCACTCCGTCCCTCCACACCACCTTCCCTATCCCTCCCAGACTTCAACTTTGGCACACGCCCGCCCTCACCTCGGGCCTTCCATCGCCTCTCCTCCTCATCTCTCACTCCCAGCTTCATAAATTTGTCCCTCATCTCCAGCCCCGTCTCTCCAACGGCCTCGTCTCAATCTTCCCAAGCTTCACTTTGGGGGGGGAGGGGGGGGGGGCTTTGTGGGGGAGTGGTTGGGTGGGCCCACCCGCAATCACCTCGCCCTCCGCCTCGCCTCAAACCTTCCAGCTCACTTTGTACCTCTTCTTTCACTCCGGTCCCTCCACACCTCGCCTCATCCTCCCAGCCTTCACTTTGCCCGCACTCTGCCTCGCCTCGGCCCTCCCGCCTCGCCTCAATCCTTCAGCTCCACTTTGTCGCTCATTGCATCTCAACCCCGTCCTCCACGCCTCTCCTCATTCCACCATAGTTCACTTCTCCTCCACGCCGCTCGCACTCATTCCCGTCAGCGTCACCTGTCCTTCCCCAACACGTTATCTCCGCCGCCTCGCTCCAATTCCTGCCTGTCCCCGCCTTCCTCGTTCCTGCCCCGTCACGCTTCCAATCCGGACCTTATCTCGCTCTCTTCCGCGAGCTTCTCTTTCTCCCTTCCCCAGTGGCAAATTTTAATATGGCTGAGCGTCATGAAAAAAACACTAATCTCAAACCTTGTTGAAAGTAAAACGTAAGTCTATTGTGCAATGAAGACTTCTAAAATAACTATATTGAGATCAACGAAGCGACATCGAAGTATATCAGAACAGTATGCACTGGACTAGTTGATGGTAGCACGTGAAATGGCGTGAGGTAGGTTTATCATCATTTAGGTACAGAACTGGAGATTCGCGTCACGAAAGACGTAGTGATGAGCAACCGTAACCGGGACCGCTTTCGGGGCTCTGAGGCAGCTCTGAGACAGCAGATCCGCAGCGGAGGATGTGGAGGAGGTACAGGTAATTGACAGCTGGAATGGTGGGTTCATTCCGATGTATTCCAGCGGTGGAAAAGAACTGCAGCATCTCCAAGACATCTATCTGAAATGAAGACTTTGAATGAAGGCATTTCAAATACAGATGTTGTATACGAATTTCCTACCTATGTACCAACATAATGAGGGAAGGAAAACTTCTCAAAGCCTTGGAATTGAGGAACTATATTCAAATTCAACCTTCCGCGCCAATGTGCTACACAATATTTTTTCACCATTCGTGATCTTCCACTCAGACCAAATTTACCTTGTCCCAGAAGCTGTATCCGCATATACGAAAGCACAACCGAATATTGCACTAGAATCGGTCGTGTTTCTTGACTTAAGGGCGAGAATTTTCCTTTTCTACCGGACAATACTTCCTTTGTTTTTGAGCTGCATACTCATGGCCACATTCGGTTGCTCTTTATATTTTTCTCAAGAATATTAACAATGTTTTTGAAAAAGTTTTCCGCGAATATTATACCGCATTAAAACAGACAAGTCTGTAGAGCGCATCAAACAATTACTCATGTTTCTTGCTTTTTACACAGACGAAGAATTAAATTAAATGTTTAACAGGTAATTTTCAGATCAAAGCCGACGAATATTTTTTTGAAGAGGGTCTTGAAGCTATTTGCTGCTAAATGGATAAAACAGAACACAATTGTTATTTACAACTCCAGAAATCAATGTGGTTTCAGACCAGTCAACAGTTCTCAAATTCTCTGATCCCTCCCCCGAGTGTGGGAGACTGAGACATAGAGAGCGAGGGAAAGGAGAATGGAATTCAAGGAGAGATAGGACTGCGATACGTTCTGCATTTTTTGTGGTTTCGGGGAAAAGATATGGAGGGGAGATCAAAAGCTATTACATCGGTCAGGAATAATATTTGCTACATATGTAAAATGTGTCAATGACGTACATTGATGCAGAATTTCTTCTGAAGGACAAGGCGAAACAGTGTGGATCAGCCGGTATCTCCACACATAACTTGAACCAGGCAGCACTACTAACAAAATCGTCCATTCAGTAACACAAGCGCCCCTCCTGAGACCAACCATGCGGTCTGGAACATGCAGTTCTCCGACTGTACAGAGCAACGTCTTCCTCTCGGCAATCTCCTTCTCGCGAGTCTGCCTCAGCTAGTTCACCAGATGAAAGTGGGGAATGTGGAGGGACACACGTCCTGCCTCACAAAATACCAATCGACTTCCTCTATTTCATCTTCCCCCCCCACCACTTTCCCACATTGCCACATTCCAATCTTGTGCAATCGCAACCAGCTCCCCAACGGCGGCGCGTCCCAACCAATCCGCGCTTGTCCCAAACCACGCCCTCGCTGCCACCGTCGCGCTCTGCTCGCAGCCACATATTTTCCCCTGCCCGGCGGCCTCACCCTTCACCTCGCAGCCCAGGCTCCACACCATCGCCGCCTCACACCCCCCCGCGGCCCCTGCCGCGCCCTCGCATTCCGGCCAACCCTGGCCTATGTATGGTATCGCCCATCCGCCTCGCCTGCGCCACCCCAACTAGCGAGTTGGGCGTGTTGTATGGAGCAAACCACTTTCACAACCGTCCAACTGCTTCCTCCGCCTCGTCTCGAGCGCAACACATTCGATCCGCGCGGACGTCGCCGTTCTCGCACGCGCTGGCCGTTGACCTGCTGCATATGTCCGCTGAGCCGCGCCACTCCTCCCATCAGCCGCCGTGAGCTCCTTTTGACTCCACAACTGCCGTTGGCGGTCGGCGGTGGTTCTGCCGCCTCCTCTGCCTCTGCTCCGCCGCCCTCCCCCAGCCGAACTCCAACTGCCTGTGCGCCGCCGCACGTGCCGCCTGGCGAGTGCCGTATCTATGGCTACACAGGCCGGGTGCGAGAGTCACCCAGACACGGGCGTACGTGGCCGCCCTCCGCGCCGTTCGCACGCAAAGCACCGCCCCCGCCACCCCCACCAACCACCGTAGTAGCGAAGAGTCTCGAAAGAACTCCCCCTAAAGTGCCAAAGACCCACGGTTCCGGCTGAGGCGGTGCCCTGCTGGTGGGAGATACCTGGTTAGGGAGAACCCTCTAGCTGATGATAGGTCGGCGCCGGATCTCGCCATCCAGCGGGGCAAGACAGGGTCCGAGGGAAACACTTTCACTAAACTTACGAGACTAATGACCTTATCAGTCGACGCGCCTGGCATTACTAACAAACAATCAATGACACCAAAGCCCCCATCGGTCCATAAAAAAGCAACCGCCCGCCAAATTTATTTCACTAGACATTCCAGCCGATCACGCGCTAATCACTTGTATTAGTTTGTTACTTTCAGATTCTGATCAGTACTTAAATTGCAATCCTTCCCGCTGTCGCTTTCACGCTGACTACAGGTTCTGAAGACCACCTTCAATTAATTTCAATGCTTTAAAAAATTATAAAAGTTTAAGTAATATAAAAAGAAAATTTTTTTATGGGATGCAATATTTCAACACATTTTTCTCTCAAAAGATCGAAACAGTCAAAATAAGGGAATTGGTTAGGTATTCAACTCAATGTTATTTGTGAAAAACTCCAGCTGAGCATTAAATCGTTCGTGTGTAACATTAAACATTGGATGATTGTGGAAGTTACAGGTATTGATGAAAACCACAATGATTTCAAAAACCTGCGTCAGGCAACTTGTCGGCGATGTGCGACAATAGAACGAAATAGAGCGTGCTCTTTCATTCGAATAAACACATGTGTCATTTCCCCCACACGTGACACCCATACTATAAGTGAACCAGAATTAAACAAAAAATATATATTTCCGAGGTTTCCTATTACTGAAATTACTATGAAAACAACTGCAGTAATTAAGGAGTATAATACTAATACGTAATATAAATAACAAATACTTCCAAGCCATCTTGTTGTGATTTAAACCAAGTTTCTCAGTAGTCTCGAAAAATTAATACTAATATTATCCTTTCTTGCTTTTGGACAATAGCTAAACGTTAGATATCGTTCAGCGTAATGTGTAGATTATATTACTGATTGACATAACAAATTATTTTAGAATTTTGAGTATATATTCACAATCCTTCGTGTACTTTATCCTGAACTTCTTAAAATGCGTGGGCCAAAGTATTTCTTTTTATATTTATTAGTCTTGTTTCACAGTTGGAGAGTGATAAACGGGGTAATAGTTTAGTGTAAAGAATAAAATATTTACTTCATTTGTTAGTTCCCTAAATTTTCTTTTTAAAAATCTCAAAGTTCGCTAAATAAACAAAACATTTCGCATGAAAAGTGATTGATAGCCTAGATTAAAACAAAATTAATTTTAAAAGACATTTTGTGAACGCTTACTGCATGGGTATCAAATTCATATAAATCAATCTTTTCAAAAGCTTCCAAGAACTAAAAGATATGGCTGAATCTCTTCTTTTCTGACAAAAAGATATGCTTTGTGAGATGTAAATAAAACTGTCATATAATATAAACAACGTTTTACAATCGAAGTAAAAATAACTAATGAAGTAGTAATACAGGTCTGAAATTTAAATTTGATAAAAATTATAATAAAAATTTAATTGAAAATGGTAATGGATAGAAGAAAAATCAGATTTAAAACATGTGCTCTAGGAAAATTAATATTTTAAATTAAAATCTTCTCAGGAAATGGTATGAATTGACTCGCAGATTAATTTCGAGTACAGATGGTCATCAATCAACTACTAGGCTAATCTACATAAAAAATAAGCAATTTGAGCGATTATGCAATATTTTTAAAACTCTGACTCCATGGTCTTTGGAAGTAAATTCTATCTTCGAGGTAATTACTTTATTAATGCTAGCGCACATACAGAATAATTTAACATACAACCCAGGAAACAATCATCACCTCACGCTTTAACAAATTACCCTGAAAGAAGGAAAACTTTACGACAATCCAGATGGTTCATCAACATCGACTCAACGTCTCAGAAGCTTTAAGCTCTAATCCAAGCATTGATACAAATACCCTCTAATGTAGATTAATAAATTAGGAAAACAGAATGCTATAACGCTCATTTGAATCTGATGTGGTTAGTGTTAGAAAGACAAAAAAGACTAGATTGTATCATATCTTTCATACAATATTCTTAAATTAGTAAAGAGATTCGCTATAGAATTCAGCAAATTAAACATGAGAAACATTTGTAGATTTCTACGGGCAAAGATCAAATCAATGTAAAATAACGATTGCCAGTCACGCGAGAAGAAAGCGTGCAGACAACGTTCATTATCCGCTCTTCTGTGTAATTGCTCTAAAGCCAATGTGCGATGACTGCAAACACGCCACTATTCTCCAGAGCTTGCGCTGAGACTCAATCGCAGCTTTGCAAACACGCTCAAGGCGCCGGACTTGAGGTGCGAATAGTGAGCTATACTCGGCTCTGCATTAAAGTGAACATTGCGAGAACATTTGCTTTCGATTAGCAATTATTACGGAGGGTATCATACAGGAAATGCATCGCCTCAAAAGATAAACATTTAAATTATCCAATGAGCAAACGTCGGAAGAGATTTTTATAGTTTTTTAATGAAGGATTTTGATGTGTACCCAGTCGTAACAGTAAAAGGCGAAGAACAAGCTGACCAGAGTGCAAACAAAATGTGTCGTTTCGTGTTCACATAAAGCTGAACTTATCCATCTTTCGTTGGTTTTGAAGGGTGCAATCCTTCACAAAATAATTATCATTTCCGAGATCTAATTATGAAAAATTATGGTATCATGAGTGTTGTTAATACTTATGAGTACCTTACTCGGTCAGTTGGTAAACGTAGTTCAGGAGAGGGTCTTTCGGCATTCTCTCCTAACCCTCATCTCTGCATGTCATTACAGTGGCTAGTTTTCCGCTGAAAGGTTAATGTTAGGAGTGATCGAGAGAGAATATGAATGATTATGGATGAGCCGATGACATGAGTAGTCAAACATACTACAACCACATGTTGCCTTCCGTGGGAGTTGAACCCGTAACCTTCGGCCTCGCATTGTTGGACACATTCGAAGCTCTTTCCACCAAAGATGGCTCTTTTGTTAAATTTCGTACCTTTTTCTGCTTATTTTCATTTGTATCTTGAGTTCTTTTCGGATATCAAGCTTTAATGTCAGCTGGAAAAATCCTCATTGTACATCAAATCATGGAAAAATCAAATACTGACGACATCGAAAGCAACTATGGCAACGAGTTTATGGCAAGATTTTCAGGTGCGAATGGTGAAATAACAAGACTTAACAAAAAAAACTACGACTAAATATCTCAAAAATATGTTAAATGGTTAAGTACCAGCGTGATAACTGCACGAGGGTATATCTTGAAGTCTGATAATAAAATAAGAATATTCAGAAAAACAGAAATAAATGATTCTAGATTCAAAAAGCCCCAGTATGGTACGAATGTCAATATCGAGGTCTTGATACTCTGTTTTCAACTTTATGTGGCAACAATCATAGCGGCAGTGACGGGATGGCAGTGGGGCGGGTGGCGGCAGGAGAGCGGAGGTAGGAGGGTGGCCGGCGGGCGGCGCGGCGTGGGGGCGGCGGCGGCGGCGGCGCGGCGCGGCGCGGCAAGAGTTCCCTTTGTTCAGGGAGAAGATCGCTGAGAAGGAGCGGGCCGGCGCTGGAGTGAACCGGAGTCGACCGGAAATAGTTGGTTTTCCTTCACGAATCTTTCCGAGAAGGCTCCCTAAGGCGAAGCGTTTGACGCAGATGTCTGCAGAGCACAAGTCGGCGGCTGCGAAGATTGTGTCGTTGGTAGCGGCAGTATCTGCAGTTCTTGTTACAATAGGTCATACGGAAGTGGCCATTGGAAAAACTAATAGAAGGCGCCATGTCATGAGTGGAGAATGAGAACCCATTGGTTGTGATTCTTGCAATGACGAGGTGGTCAATTTTTTTCTGAGAAATTATATTAGTTCTTTGACAAGTATTAATGAAGTTGGGGAAATGGGGAACGAAGAAGTGGATTATTATAAATATTTGCAATGCAGATAAACAATTGGAGTGGAACGGTTAATTAAGAGTGAAATAATGGAATTTGTCGCATAAATGCTAGAGATATTAACGTCAGGTTACTTGCTACTGCTTTTCATCCATTATTGTTGGGAATATAGGAAAAAGCAGAGAGGGGCAGCCATAGACAAGTTATTGCATGATAACGTATGAAGCAGAGTACAAGCCGGAAAGATAGTCAAAAAATAAAGTTACAAAAGAATAAGAGATACACATTTTCTCATTCGTGTGGCAATAAGAATCAAATCCAACACTACACATATGTATGACAATGAAAATTGAAGTGACGTAATTTACACACTAAAAGAAAACAATTGAATGTGAACAGTACTCTTCAAATAATAATCAATTCTGTACACTTATTTTCTATCATTATGCATTATCGTCTTTGGGTACAATACTTGAGCAATCTCGTGAAAAACGATAAACATAATATAAACATAACCCGAGCGATCTATTGTTCTATAAAAATTCAAAACGTGTTTCGGACTACAAAAACGAATGAAAAATCTTGATGCATTTTCAACAACGAACATTGTTTGATTATATAAGTTAAAGAGTCACACATTCCTGAACATTTATTATCCTTTAGCCAAATTACAACACGCGGAGCCCTTACATTATTCCTACGACTTTCGGTAGTGCATTCGGAATGTGAAAATATTTCTTTCATGTGAAAAGGATTTATAAACGTACGAGCGAACCGAGATTGCATTCCCAACAGCAGTCATGAAACTAGATATTCATGACTTGCAGTAGTTAGAAATGATGCATACTTCGTTGTATATTCCATCATTTACGGTTGTTATGATGTGAATATTTAACTGCGACGGATGAACCCTTGAATATGGAAATCATTCCCACATTTTAACACAGAACACAAGGGAAATTATTGTACCAATAAATGACACCACCTGGATTTAACTACTATTAAAACGATAATATGCAGGGTGAAATTGTCTCACCTATAAATAAAAAATATGAATCATTGCTCATCTGATATGATTCCAAAGTATCACAATACGAATGGATTAATCACATTCCTTTGTACATAGTATGTCTCTCAACTACAATTATTTTCCAATATTTTGCTCCACAACAGATTGGAATCCATTGGATAAAAAAAATTAGTAATGTCCTTTTCAATTAGAGCTGTTATATTATCTTTTGGAAATGTACATCGTGCATCGTCCTAATTTCTAAATATTCTAAGATATATAAACTGCAGTCTTCGTGGTTCCTTTTTAAAATATACTAATATCTTCTAGTACCACATTTTGAAAACTGTTTCAGCAGAAAGGCGACACTCTTTTATATACTAAGAAATGCAGATGAAAGTAATAGAAAATGCTCACTAAACAAGGCCCTCTATTCAATTATGAGACAATCAGTTTAAATTGAATTGTTTCTGTTCAGCAACAGAGGATTTTCGTCGAGAGAGCGATATGATTGCTTTCTTCTCCAGCGTCTATTTCTCTTCTTTCATTCCTCTTACGAATGTAAACATTTTTATATCCTATTCTTTTCCACGATGCGCTCCATTTTTGAAGATCTCCATCTTCCTCACGAAAATGGGCACAGATTATACTTCTCCCCTATACGGCATTTATATTCTTTGACGAAAATAAATCACATCAAACAAGCCCGAGGGCTGTGTACAGAGTTAGGAGAGAAACCTAGTATAACTAGCACAGAATAATGTGTTTTTGATTAACAATGCGTGATTTAAAGTTAAAGTCTCCTCAACAGTTACGCTTTTGAATTTTACAGAAAATCGATCCCGAGAAGAGTTGAATACAGACCCGCAATGAATAGACGACCGGCATTTTCATGCATGTTTATCGGATAAATTGTAAAGAGCTCGGTCTTTTGTGGCATGAAAATTGAGGAGCATTAGAGCAGGGAATCCCTATTGGTTATAATTCGGGAAATATTGACATATATTATAGTAAGTCGGTGAAAGAGGCTCTGCATGTTGGGTGTAGTCTCGAAACTGAATCTCGAAGGTTCAATATATTTCCGATATTTACAGAGGACCGGTCACATACATATCCTAGTGCATGAAAAACACAATTAAGTTTCTCAGTCTTGCTCAGCGCTTACTTCGTCACATAATGTTAGAACTGGATTATGTATATTAGATGGACTGTTTTGTATAATTCTACATTAAATACTTTGAATGCAGAGAATCAAAACTTTTCAAGTCAAGGAATTCATTTTATTTATTCACTTCGCTTTCATTGAATTTAAGCGTTCTGCACCCTACCTCATTGGGTCTTTGTCGCCAATTTTCTTCCCAAAAATCAAAAACGGACTTTTTACAAAGAGAAGAAACAAACACTTAACTGTTATTAGGAATTTAAAATAAGGCCCTAATCAGAACACAACTTTTTTAATATTGGAATAGTATGACGTAAAATTATTAAATTATTTATTAAAAATAGGCGTACGAGTTCATTAATCAAAATGTTTCTTATCTTTTTCAAACATTCCTTTAAGATGCTCAGTCTCTAAATTCGAATTCCTCAAATGTTTCCATCAAGATTCGAATATAATACACAAACCGAGGGAAAATTAAGTGTACGACTTTTAAAGAAAGGTGACAACATATAACATCATTGATGATGAACGACCTCCTATGTGACGGAATACGCCAATTCCTTTTTACATTTTCGTATCAAAGATTCAGATTGCTTGTTCTGTAATTTGATAAGAACATTTCCAACGAAAATTAGAAATTGTGGGCTTAAAATAGAAAACGTCCTATGTTACCTTTAGAATATATTGATAGAATATCTCGTATGTGGTAAAAGCCATACGGGAGTTTTTCGTAAAAAAAAAAGATTGCAATAAATAAATATTTAATACTACAGCATAGAAAGTGTAAAATGTCTAAACTTAGCCAACAGTACATTATTAATATCAAAAGGTGTTTTTTTAACACACCTTGCGCGATCGTTGTTTCTTGGGCTTGTTTTCTGTGTGCGAAACATCTGCAACGATTCGCAATTGTATTTCGTCTTGACGTCTTTGTTTATTATATACAAACAAAAGTGCTACGACACTGACGAATCCATTACCTTTTGTACAAGTAAGGTATTCCTAGTTATTTGATATTTAATTTAGTCCTTTACTTAACGCATTGCGTTTCGTTCACGATGTGTTAAACAATAGTATACGCAACATGGGGACGAGGTGATTCCCGCACTCGTCCCTTTGTTATCCGAGCTATACTTGGACGTCAAACTCGAGTCGGGCGTGAATCACCTGTTTCGCACCATCGTTACGTAAACTACAATTCCCTCTCAACAGTAAAATTTGTTTATTTTTATAAAGGAGGTACGTATTCTATCATCAACCACGATAACTCTTCTCTGGACATGACTTCCATTGACTCAGTTTTGGTCTCGATCGCAGCTCGCAACGCTTCGACACGCGAACACCCACCCGGCGCATCGCTGCCTCGCCTCGTTGTTGTTGTTTTTCTAATTTATTCATAGATAGATGATTCCGGGCGCGTCAATTGCCAATGTGAACATTCCCGTAATAAAAATACATGTTTCGCCTCGGAAGGCAGCTGTGAACCTATTCCGCTGGATGGCGAGATCCAGCACCGTCCTACCGTAAGCTAGAGGGCGTTTCCCCAATCAGGTATCTCCCATGAGCGGGACCATGCCGCAGCCGGGATAAGCTCTAAACACCCATCCGGTCTTCCGGTTTGTGTGATAGTGTAATGCACATTAGTTTGTGTGTAGGTTAGGGGATAGGACAAGGAAGAGGAAGGAAAGATCGCGCGCGGCCCGTGGCTCGTTTGTTAGGGTACTGCTCCAGCACTCGCCTGGTGTCGATCGGAGAAACCACAGAAAACTACCCATGAGAGCAGCCGGCAGCTAGAATTCTCTACCAGAGAGCGGCTGGACTCGACCCATCCATCTAGCAAGTATCGAAAATCCTGCCCCAGTTGGGAGTTTAACTCAAGAATCTCGCCGTCCGAGGCACTGCAGTGACATCAGTTGATGCCCTGAGCCACCTCTCACGGTGTGGACATGACAAATCGACTAATCGACCCAGTTCTCTCGATCGCGGCTCGCAACGCGTCGCTACACGCGAACACCTCCCGCGCCTCCCTTCGGCAGGCGTTTGCCAAATCGTGAGCGACCATAACAACTCGCCGGCGATGCAGCAACACCTGACGGCGCTCACGGCGGAGATAATGTGCGCCAGCCAGCCACGCTGTGATTAACGAGCGAGCGAGCGCCGCGCGCCGCGGACACGACGCTCGCGACACGCAGAGGGCCAAAACATCGCGGCTTCTCGCAGAGTGAAAGAAGGGGCTCAAACAACGAATATACACGTTTTTATATTTATTATAAGAGGATCTGAGCAGCCGGCCGCTAGGTTTCTTCTCCAGCCAGCTGAATTCCACCTACCTACAGTAGTGCTAAAAAACATACCTTTCCCACAGTTGTAATCTACAATATAATCCTGAAAATACACCACTTGATTTGCAAAAAATCTGCGAGTTATGAAGGTAATGTAATCAGAAATAACACATAATCCACATAAAATATGTAATTATCAATTTCTACTGATATTTCTTTAAAATGTTTGAGAACAGACTGGATTAGGAAAATACAGAATGCCCATTTTCTTTAGGTGATGCCTTTTTTAGCGATACTGTACGTAGCTAGTGTCGAAAATCCGGGCATCGTCGCGACTCGAACCCGGCTGGCATGTCTCTGCGAGTCACACGTCGCCCCGCGCCCGCCCAGCCTGCGTGACCTTTCGCCGGCAAACAGGAAGAAGCCCCCGCGGCTATGTTTAGGCCCACAAGAGGCCTTGGGTTCGAGAGGTGCGTGAGGGGATGCGGCCGAGGCGGCTATTTACCGCACTGCGATACGGTCGGGCTTCAGGGCTTTGCGAGGTTGCCTTTCTTGCTTGGAGAAGCTTTTCCGTTTCGACCGCAGCAAATGTAATTACTGACGACTTCTTGCTTCACAACCGAGCGCAGAAGGTATATCTTTCGTGTCGCTTTGTACCGAGACAGGTAGCTTAGGGAATTAACTGTTGTCACCCCAGGGTCTGAGATCGGGAAGTCCTAGGTTCGAGTCCCGTCGGTGGCAGGATTTTCGACACTAGCTCGGTCGAATTCAGTCGCTGTCTAGAGAATTCTAGAGACCGGCTGCTCTGATCTGTAGTTTCTACGATCAATTCCAGGCGAATGCTGGAGCAAAACCCTAACAAACGGCCCATGGACCGCGCGCGTTCTTTCCTTCCTCTTCCTTGTCCTATCCTCATCCCTTACACACACACTTACATTCACATTGCCACACTCTCACGGAGATCGGTCGGGGGCTTAGAAATGGTTCCGGCTGAGGCGGTGCCCGGCTGGTGGGAGATTCCTGGTTCGGGAAAACCCCGCTAGCCGACGGTAGGTCCACCATCTAGCGGGGAAAGACCAACGTCATCTCCCGAGGAAAAAAACATGGATCGAGCTGATTGTGAGTGCTAGTGTTGGATTCAGCCGCGCCAGTGCCTCTAATTATAAACTGAACTTTTGTTGGTAGCAACCAGATCACTTGTAACGAGTAACACTTCTAGCGTCTGTTATGATTGCGGTGAGTACGCAATTTACGTTTTCCTTTGTAACAAGCTCTAGCACGTGCTACCAACGTAACTCACACCAGCAGGGTGCCACTGCGGAGGGACTTTCCTGTCGCACTGTAAATAAAACACCTATTTGCGTCGTAGTAATGTTCGATCCCCAATGTGTGTGGGTTATGATTACGTATTTATTGCGACCACCCTTCTAAACCATTAGTCGTGTGAATGTAGAGTATATTGTATCCCAAGAGGTGGTGATGTTCCTTGGGAATTGGAGACCCTGCGCCGATCTACAAGTCTGTTTCTGTGGATTTCCCTCTACAGGCACTTCCTACCTGTGCAGAGGAAGGTAATATATTTTTGCCTGAAGTAACGTTTCGAGTGTAACATTTTCTTTCTATACAACTGGCTTTGTCCCATTCCATTTATTGACCTAACACCTTTAACGAATAGATTTGAACTAGCCTTTGTACATCTCGTAGTCACCTCTCTATAATACTAATTATTATTTTACACTCAAGTTTTAGTCACGAATAGCAACTTTGCATCTATATCTATTTCGAACAGTTATGTATCATTCTAACATGAAGTATAGTAACATTAGACTATCATCTTCTCTTGTTATTTTATGAGCAATAATTTCTCCGCTTGCTTTACGTCTTCAGTATGTAACTTCTTCCTGTCTACGCCGTTTCCCCAATTTGTAAACATTCAATTTTCAACGTGTTCACCGTTTACTGTTCTGCTTTCTACATACCACTCGTGGCCCCAAAATACACTCCCCTTATTTCTTTCCCATTTTCATCGAGTCGTGACACCCACACTCACCAACCCGGTTCATCCCTGACTTCAAACGCAGTTAACAAGGAGAAGTTCTTCCTAGGATGCGCAGTAGCGGCCAATCAAATTTGGCACAAAATATATAGTCAAAATGACAGACACACTTGTTATGTTATTCTGTTTGTTATTCGTTATTAGAGTGCGAAATGTTCGTTCATATTTGAAAAATAATTTAATTGAAAGTACTTATTTTATACAATATTTTAAAATCATATGATGCGAATTTTCATTTATTCCATAAGAAGCTGTTTCACAAGTATATAACTTTGTATGATATATTTTTATACAAAACCTAAAACCATAAATTGATAACGATTTCATGGATTTAATTACGGAAAATTCATATTATGTAGTTTCTCGTACTGAGAATAATTTTTAACTAGCGTATTCAATTAAGTTCAAATGTATTTGAATAAAAGTGATAAATAATATACATTTGGTGTTGAGGTTCTGGCTTAACTGCCGTTGTTCAGTAAGTTCAACAATGTTGTCGTGTGTGCAGGGCTTTATGTGCCTGACCGCATCTGGTGACTGTACCACACCGCTTATGTTTTCGTGTGTTACGTTCTTCATGTTACAAGGCGCTCGGCCTCTTACGTTAGGAGGCGCGAGGGAGAGAAGCCAGTGCATGGCAAGTCTCGCTGCGCCTCTCCACCGACACAACAGAGTTATAAATATGCGCACGGGAACATTTCACTTCCTGCGGCATAAGCGCACTCCTCAAAAAATCTACGATGCAGTTCATGTTTTCGGAAAGTGGAAGCCCGTTTATAAATACACCCGGCCAATCTGGTAAGGTTTTTCCCAAACACCGTATCTTCGCTTCAAGGAGTTCTGCACATGTGTACAAAGGCAAGATATGAATCACGTATTCACGTCATGTACAAAATATAAACATGGTGTAAACGGGTAAGGCAACGTGTAATTCAGTCGCTATTATACCAGGGTTCAAATGTATTTTGTTTGAAAACATTCCTTGCAGTTTGCCCTAAGATATATAAACGCATATTTACTTTATTGGCAATATTTTATGTTTGTCGTAAAGGGTAACACTTATAACATAACGATGTGTATTATAATGAACATAATTTTAGATTAGAATATGAATATTCATAGACGTTTCTATGAAGACCTGAAAAGGAGGGAAATTACGCAACATTGTAATATTCCCTAGGTTTCCATTGTTAAAGTATGACGTCAAGATCCAGTAATTTGGTTGTTTTTTTCTTGTTTGCATCTCGTTTGTTTACTGAGTAAGTGCTCTCAGGTAATTTGAGTTAGTTTCAAAACAACTACGTATCACTTAAAAACACACCGATGTTTGCAGTAAAAACAAAATGGGTTGTCGAGTAACTCACCACACACCTACAGACAGACAGCAGTTTCCAATTCACTCACCTGTAACAAAACGAACAAATGTAAGTCCAATACGAAAACACAAGTCTTAGGGACGTGTCCAACAACCTCATATTTCTTATATTATCAATTTCAAAGAGTACAATAATATAGCATAGAGACTGAAGATGTTTAAAGTTGGACTAATGTACTTCCCACAAACGTACAACCATCTTCATAAATTAATTGAATTTATAATGCTAAAATTCCTCGTGAAAGTATTCCTCGTGACTGTTAAACTAATAATCTTTGACAAATAGTTATGCAAAATCTAGACGCTTTGTTTACTAATAATAGGATTACAATATTTGCATGAAATTAAAAAATAGAGTTCTTTGTCTCTAATTATGTCAAACAAATTTGTTTCAAAATCTTCTAATTTTTTTTCCACACCCTAAATTTAGACTAATTGATATTTTTAAATTCCATACAACAAAATGAAATTGTCAAATACAAAATTTAATTTCGAGGTACCAAAAAAAGAATATTGAATAATGAATTCACAATCATTAAAGATGAAACATTACTAGAGAATACAAGTAGATCGCATTACTAAAGAATATAAGTACTTAAAGATCGCAAACGTATTGACTTAGAAATCTCTCAAGTTCTCTAAAAGAACACGCTTGATCTCTAAACCATTATTTCTTATGTGACCCCGCAATGCGCTGCAAAATATTTGAATCACGAACGTAGAACACACGTGTAATCTCGTGTACTGGCCATCTCAGGGATTTAACCCCTGAGAAAGGCTACGCTGTTATGGTCGAAACGACAGGAAAAACGGCGAGAGCCACCCAACAGCCGAAAGAATTCGCAAATTATTCTCTTTTTTCATTATCTACTTCATGTGCAATATACCTACGCGATGCTGTGACAATGACATGATAATCGTACGTGTTATTCTATGACAACCCGTTGAATAAATACCTGCCACTGCGAACGCGCAGAAATTTTGATTGACAGTTGCCCCCCCCCTCTATAACCATCAACTGTTGCGCAACTTCTTCCCCACCGTTCATCGTGACGTCGCCATGCGTTCGTCATCGGTGACAGTTGATGCTCTTCAAGATCGTTTGCGCCACTCGCACACGCATAAGTCACCAAACGCGGCATCCGGCACCTCATGGCGGCGGCATGTCCGCAATCGCTCTCGAACAAGCCCACTGACTCGCCAACTCGTTGTTGGACGGTCACCGAGCGGAGAAAGGACGGTAGTTGGAAAAAGATTCTTCCCCTTCTCCCCATGAAATACGGATACGACATCGCCAACGCCATCAGCGTTTCTAGTATATGTCGATGATCAAAATTAAAAAGTTGATGTTAATAAAACATTGACTCAAACCATTGACGTTATTAAACCTCGACGTT
>BOPP01000033.1:9047558-9079127 GCA_017312745.1 Gryllus bimaculatus | reverse complement strand
TGCCTCGTCCCCGTGCCGCCCCCGCGCCGCTCTCACGCCACCGCTGTGCTGCTCGTAAGTGGAAATAGAATTTAAAAGGAGTTTAGGTTGCGAGCTCCGACGCCCACGTTTTCTTCCGCGTGGCGTGTGAGCCAAACTCCTCAGCAATTACGTAACGGAGGGGGCGGGGCCGGAAGGAAGCGTTTCTGCCCCTCTGTGTATGGAATCTCTTTCTGGCCTTCTCTCCTGGACCTCTCTCCCCTCTCCTTCTCTACCGGCTTATGGGGTCAGGACATCCACTGATGTCACTGCAGTGCTTCTGACCGGACGGTCCTGTGTTCGAGTCCCGATGGGGGCAAGATTTTCGACATTAGATAGAAAGGTATGCTGAATGTCAACACAAGGAGGGCGTATTGACAACGCTAATTGACACGTTCGAAATAAGATTCAGCACCGGCTACACCAACTGATGTCAATACAGTGCATCTGACGGGAAGGTCCTGGATTTGAGACCCGATGGTGGAGAAGAATTCTACAGCGCCTGGCTACACTGATCGGTAGTTTTCTGTGGTTTCTCCAATCAACACGAGGCGAATGTCGGAGCAGTTCTCTAATAAACGAGCAACAGACCACGCACGATCTTTTCTTCCTCTTCCTTGTCCTCTCCTCTCTCCTTATTTACTCACCTTTAGACTCGCATGCACTATCTTACAACACTCGTCGGGAGCTTAGAGCTTGACCCGGCTGGGACGGTGCCCCGCGGGTGGGAGATGCCTCGCAAGACAGCGTAAGTCCTCGCTCAACTCGTCATCCAGCGGGGGAGAGCAGCGCCCGAAGAAAAACATGCACTACATTTATGAGAGTAATGACCTTATCAGTCGACGCGCCCAGAATGACTTATCAATTTATCCATCTCTCCCTCTATCTCTCTTTCTTTCTCTCTATCTCTCATTCTTTCTCTCTATCTCTCATTCTTTCTCTCCATCTCTCTTTCTCTCCATCTCTCTTTCTTTCTTTCTCTTTTTATTTCTCTCTTTCTTTCTTTCTCTTTTTATTTCTCTCTCTCTTTCTCTCTCTTTCTTTCTATCTCTTTCTTTCTTTCTCTCTTTCTCTTTCTTTCTATCTCTCTCTCTCTCTCTCTCTCTCTCTCTCTCTCTCTCTCTCTCTCTCTCTCCTGGTTGTGAGCCTCTCTCTTTTAGCCCTCCCCTACCTCCGCTATGGGTTGAAATATAAAAGAGCTGTTTTCTTGCTTAAAAAAATCTGTGCAATATTTAAAATTCATTTCGCAGTATTTGCGAATTTTAATGTTTTCTAAAGTTTAACCAATTATTCTTGATTAGTAAATTTCGACAAAATGAAAAATACGAGTATTATGTACAGTATAATTAGAATACATTAATATAAAAAGTAATTATCATATTTCTAACAAACAATGCAGAAATTAAGAAGTTTCTGCTGCTTATATTGCCAAACTAAAATAAACAGATTTTGTTTGAACAGCAAAGTGGCTTTAGAGGGAAAGAAAATATTTTGAAGTCTTTTTGATGCAAAAGAAACTTCGAATAACTATAAACCCGAGTTCGCTTGAGGTTTCTTCTTTCCCCGCGCCCAGTGCTTCTTTAACGTGGCATCGGCTTTAAGCGAGCGAGCGAGTGACTTCAAAGCCGACGCCTCCGACAGCCTTTTCCTCACAGCCGGCGATCCCAAGAGGCATCGTCAGCGCTCAGGGAAACCCCATATTCAATAGCAGCCACCCCGTGATGTATCGTTGTTTTCGACACGAAGAGCGCTTGCTGTTCTCTACAGCAATCCAAGAATCGAGAATATTACGAGTAAAATTGATTTTATTGGGGCAGTTCCAAAAAATTCAAAGAAAGAAAGAAAGGCGGAAAGGAAAGAGAAAGAAAGAAAGGAGAGAAAGTTAAGAGGAAGCATCTGAAAGAAAAAGGAATGATGTTGCTTCGTGTGTCGAAGCAGTGCGGGTCAGGGAACAAAATAAATTGCAAGTCAATGTGTAGGTTGGCGCCGGATTTCATGTTTCGCCGGGAATGAATAGTATTACCTTCCAGCTACATGCATTACACATTCGAGACTAACGATCGCATTAGTTGACGTGACCGCAAAGAGTAAATATTAACTCTCTCTAGATCATTGGGGATGAACCGTGTGGGAAGAGGACTCGGCTCATAATTCGGCCTCACGGAGAAAGCATCGCGCGCGGGCCACGCTTTATTCTTTGCATCGGATTCGCGTGGAATTCATTAAAGGAAATCACGAAAACAACCAATCAAAACAGACGAATTCTAGAATTCTCTTTCGGAGACAGAAACAACCCTATACCAACTATAGAGAGATTACTGTAAGAAGGAGCCGCTTTCACATCTATTGTTTGTCTACTGCTGGGAACATAACGGTAGGTTAAGTCATTTGCTCATTTAGTTAATGCGTTCGTATCCAGATCGCTCACTTGCAAAGGGCTCCTATACAACTTCCTGCAAAGTCATAAACAGACAATACAATTCAATTTGTTTTTCGACTTACCACATTGGTTCCTTGTTAGAGTAATTTCTCTACGCATGGCTGCACCCGACACCCCTCTACCGTCCGAATTCGAACCTCGAACCTTTCGGTATTCGGTCGCGGGCTAGCTACTCACCAGACCACCGCGTCGTGTCCATTCCATACCGCACCCGCTCACAGGAAATTCAGCCTACTCATCACCTGAGGCAGCGCCCGGTAGCGAAACGACGAACCAGGGCCGCCTCCGCGTCAAGGGTTGCTAGTGCGACGCCAGGGGGTGGGGCAGCGGTCGATTAAGTGCAACTGCAACGCGCTCATTTGGCGCGCGGCCAAAGCGCCGAGAGGTCACGGGGGCGGCGAGCCACTGCACGGAAAGGTCCCCGGTTCGAAACCAGAGCGCGAGAAGGCGAGGCTCTCGCCGACTCGCGACGGTCCAACGGGAGGTGATGCCGAGAGCGCAAAGAGGGGGTTTGTCGTTAAGGTTAGAGTGCTTTGGGCGCAAATGGTGCGATGGTAAACTTTAGATTGCACTCGCAGTGGAGGATGCTGAACCGTGAGAGGGGGAGAGACAGGAAATGTTCGTTTTATTTCCTTGGAGAGAGACAGAGAGAGAGAGAGAGAGAGAGAGAGAGAGAGAAGAGAGAGAGAAGACAGACCAGACAGACAGACAGAAATAACACATAGAGGAAGTTGGTCCTTAAAGTAAAAAGAGTAGTTGAAATCAACAATTTTTGTTTCATACGTATGACCAAAGATCAACAATAACGGCGCCCCACCAACATTGTGAATACAATGAGGGTCATGACACTTAGAAAAATACCCAAATGACTAATAATATGGCCAAAATAATGTAGTCGATTTTACATTTAAGTTTGGACAACTTTTTAATCTCGATTTTATTGTATTCTTTTATAAAAGTTGCAATGCAGATATCTTAGCTTTTTGCAGAACGTGTAATTATTCACATTAGGAAATCTGTGGGTAATAATGTGTCCTTTCAGTGAATTTACTGAAGAATATTGAGAAGCTTTTCTGCACCCTACGGCTTTTATCCAACCGTTAGCCGGTTGCTATTTACGTCCCAATGGGGCGCATATTTGACTATACACTAGACATTAAAGCACTTTCCAATCTTCTCTGGTCTGGGGTCAACAGTACGCGAGGCCCTCCGCGGCAACACAGACATGAGATACAAGGGACAAACAAACATGCCCAAGGGCGGACTCGAACGCGCGACCGTTTGGACCGAAGCGCTGAGTCGTTACACGCTCTTAGCCACCTCGGTCATCCAGGTCAGCGATTTTAAACAGAAAGTAAATAAAGAGAAATATTCACTACATAAGCAATTAGTGTAATTATAAAGAATACACACTAAGATACCTTTTAACAACAACAACATTTTATGGGTATAGATATATCCTGTTCGATGCAAATACGGAACTGGACTATTAACGAGTAACATAATTGCATACATTATGAGCATTAGCCATAGCAATTGGCGCGGCACAAGTATACGGTGAATCATCCACCTTATTAAAATCACGGAAGAACGAATATGAGATTCTAATCTTAAAAGCTGCATCGCGAAAAAGTAACGAACTTCGCAAATTAGTCCTGGCATATTAGCTCACTGTATTCCGGTCACGTCCCTTATTAAAAGAGTCGTGATCAATAACGCGCCCCAGAATCCCACCCGTATTTGCACTTCCAGCGCCCTCGGGCAGCAACCTGGCAGGGAAAGCGTAACAGGTTCCGGCGGGGGGTACGGCACTCGCAACCCGCTGCGGCGGCACGCCCACTCCCCACACCCCAACTGCGAACGGCGAGAGAGAGAGGAGGAGAGAGGAGAAGAGAGAGAGAGAGAGAGGAGAGAGAGGAGAGGGAGAGAGAGGAGAGAGGGGAGAGAGGGAGAGAGAGGAGAGGGGAGAGAGCAGAAGAGAGGAAAAATGGAGAGAGAGGGGAGAAGGAGAGAGAGGAGAGGGGAGAGGAGAGGAGAGGGAAGAGAGAGGAGAAAGGAGGAGAAGGAGGAGAGAGAGAGAGGAAGAGAGGAGGAGGGAAGAGAGAGAGAGGAAGAGAAGAGAGGAGAGGGGAGAGAGAGGAGAGGGGAGAGAGAGGAGAGGGGAAGGAGGAGAGGGGAGAGAGGAGAGGGGAGAGAGAGGAGGGGAGAGAGAGGAGGGGAGAGAGGAGAGAGAGGGGAGAGGAGGGGAGGAGGAGAGAGGGAAGAGGAGAGAGTGGGAGAGAGCAGAGAGAGAGAGAGAAGAGAGAGAGAGAGATGGGCGACCTGCTTCAACGGGCACCGGGAGAGGTCAACAACTGATGACTTTGCAGTGCTGCTGAGGGGAGATCCTGGACGGTTGCTTCCTGACGGTCGGTGGCAGGTCTTTACGTAGCTAGATAGCAAGGTCGAACTCCAGTCGCTATCTTGAGGGGAATTCTAGCGGTCGGCTGCTCTGATCGGTAGTTTTCCGTGGTTTCTCCGGACAACACCAGGCGAATGCCGAAGCAGTACCCTAACAAACGGGCCACGGACTGCGAGCTATCTTACCTTCCCTTCCTTGTGCTATACCTTACTTACACACTCTTACACTTAGATGTACTACACTAACGTGCCGGGAGACCTGCCGGGAGATAACACTGTATCCCGGCTGTGGCGGTGCCCCTCTGGTGGGAGATGCCTGGCTGGGGAAAATCCCCGCAAGCTGATGTAGGTCGGCACCGGATTTCGCTAGCCAGCGGGGGGAACCGCCACCTTCCTCAATGAAAACGTGCACTACACTTACTGATTAATTGCAGTAGCAATTGACGGAATACTTTATCAATGAATAAATGAAATTTATCAACTTGCGAAGGCGAGAAGTAAATGAATTAACAGACTGATACTGAACATCGGCAGCGACTTATGCTGGCATTTGGTTGCATTATTCAGCAAGAGGAAAGTGACCTTTTCTACTAAGTTACTTTCGACTATGTGCTCGTTATGGTTTATATTAAGAATCAGTAGTTGGTCTATTTTTGAAATTGATCTGAAGCCTTGTCGGCGAGTGACAGTACAAGTAATTGCATTCCCATAATTATTCCAACACAATTAATTAATTCAAATACGTATCTCGTGATATGTTCTCGGGAACGAAACGAGGATCGACACTTAAAAGGTACCGAAACAGCAGACTAGTTATGTTGCTTAAGTCGTAACCTACAAAATGAGTCCATTTTCAAACTTCTGTTTTACTACATTTCCCTTTCGCTCTTTTGTTTCTTTTCAGACCGTGACACGGGTGGTCAGAGATGAACAGATTCCTGATAGAGTGATTGACTATTTCGTCTTTGCAGTCACGTCAACTGCTACGATCGTTGGCATCGTAAATGTAGTGCATGTTTTTCTTCAAAGGAGGTGGCTGTGTTCTTCCCACGTTGGATGGTAGGATCCGGCACCGAGCTACATGCGGGTTGCGGGGATTTCCAGGGGGACCGGTCCAGTCGAGGAGCTCTCAGCCCCGACTGACCTGACACGCGTGTGTAAGTAGGGGATGGAGATACAGCAAGGAAGAGCAAGGACAGAATAAACTTGGCCTCTTTACCATGACACCTGGCACCCGACCCCTAAAAGAATTCTCCTCTTCACAGTGGTTGAATTCGACCTAGCAAGTGGGACACCGTCAGGATTCGAACACTAGGTCCTCCTGGTAAGAGGTAATCCTTCTCAGATAAAATAGATTCTATGACATGCATTGTCCATGAATATTTTACGTTGTCCATGAGCTGAAACACTTTCACAGGAGGAAAAAATACGAATTTTGAACTATTTTCTAAAAGTTGTTCAGTATTGCACCCAGTGAATGACGTGTAGAATGAAACTGAAACATTGTAGTGTTTAGATACTTGTGTTTTAATAATAATAATAATAATAATAATAATAATAATAATAATAATAATAATAATAAATATGTAAAATTATTTAATTTCAATAGATTCAGTTGTGTTTTTTAATTTGGCAAGGCCATTTGAGAATTGAAAATAATATATTTTTTTTAGAATACGAAACGTAAAAGACTGGAACGGTAAATGCAGCACTGTGACTTCGACGTAACGGAATTATAGACTAAGGCAGATCTCAATTTCAAAGAACAATCAACGATCGTTATTATTGATATTATGCTATCAAACTTAATCCCAAACCAACTTCGTATTCGTAATTTAAAGAAACTAACTCGCTTCCATTAGTCGCCTTGATTAGCGATGGAAATATGAATTTGCAGAAGAAGAAGAATAATGCTTTCCTACCGGGAACTTCTTTGAACAGCTGCAGTTTAACGAACGCAGGCTACGAGAAAAGTGATGAATAAACATGATTCTATTTACGGGCTATTATGCATGCATTCAAGGAAGTGAATTCAATCCAATGTTCTCGTACATTAATCTTACTACATTCCTCGTAAAGAAATGATGACAGAATTCTCGCGTACATAACTTTTAAAATTACTGAATGTACAATGTTATAAACTTTGAACAGGTACGCCTATTATTCAGCCACATGAGATATAAAACAGAAAATAAACTATTATAACATAAAATTTATTAGTACAGATCTCAAGAAATTAAAATAAAGATTATGGAACAACCGTTTACAGATTCTCAGAAGATAGTTTTCACAGAAAATGGTAGAGTTTTCGAGAAACTTTTTATGACATTATTTAAAGCACGTATACTTAAAAATACAAAGTGAACAAATTTACGCTATTAAAAAAAAAAATTTTTGTAATTGTTAAAAACACGAAAGAATGTAGAAAAATAGATTTAATGTCATATTATAGAGAACATTTAGCATTATCCTTACTAAAAGTTTAAAGAAAAAAATTGGAGCCGTCTTCGAGAAATTCTTGTTATAATTTTTTAAAATTGCACATACCGAACATAATATTTCGCGAAAGCTATTAAAATTTTCAAACAAATATAGATGAGCATAATGAAAGAACTTAGTATGGAGAAAAAATTTTATTCAAGAAAAAATCTATACCTTCAATTTTGTAGTTGCAGAAAGACACCGAAAAAATCCGTGAAAATCGGACCTATGTTACCTTTATAAGTCTATGTTGCTATATACTTACAAGAAATGTAAAAAATGGAGCCCGTTATCAGAAAATTAAAAAATGTCCGTGGAGCTCCATGGAAAAGTAACCTCAAATTTTAAAGACTTTGTTTTTCAAAATCTCGAAGATTTACCTCGAGCCAGATCGACACGGGTTTCTTCAATTTGGAAAAAATCCAACTCATGGTTTAGGCGCTAGCAGTCTTTACAGACACCAAACGGACAGACGGACAGACTGACGGATGGACAGACGGACGTTTTAAGAAAAACATCAGCACGTATACGGGAAAGTGAAAAGGGAAAAACGTCATTGAGAGTTGGGAGCTACAAATTCTGTTTTAACTAACAGTAACATTTTGGAATTAGAATTTTAAACCTTTAAATAAAGTTAATATTTTTGAAAATAATAATAAATAAGATATAAAATTAGCAATGCTTAGATTCGTCATTCTATTTTAAAAAAATGGAAAAATAAAAGAATGATGGGGTTGAATTTTATCTGATGGAACTGTACGATCGAGGAAGTTAGTTAAAAATCTTGCACACCACACAATGCATTTTTTCCAGTTTCGTGGATAACGTATATTATCCATACGCAGAGAAGCACAACAATGACTGCGTGCGTGCGTGCGTGCGCGCGCGCGCGCGTGTGTGTGTGTGTGACTGCCTAATGCCGGAAAGTGAGCTCAACATATTGCGTGTTGCGACACACAACGCTTCACACAAACAACTGACCGGAAGGAATACGAGGTCGAAGTCAGAGGTCACCGCAGTTTGAGAGTCTCAGATAGCGTGAAGAAAATGGCATTCAGAAGGCAATAATCCCCAGAAGCGCTGGCAACCACAAAACGTCGTATGTGTCAGATGTGAAAAAATATTCACAGTAATGGTGCGCTTTCCTCGGAGAATTTCGCTCTTTGAACGCACAAATTCAGAGGCGCTATTTTGGATATTTTATTGGAGGGGGACAAATTCGGAGGGGAAGTAAATACTTTTTATAAAAATGTAAAATTACAGTTTTATAAAAACAAAATGTAAATTATTTGTTTAAACAATATTAATTTTAATAAAAGTGTATGAAATGCAGTTTGCTTGTATTAAATAATTAACTTTTAATAATCTGTATTGTTCACAATAGATATTTGATAGGCATACCTCATAATAAATGTATGTAAACATAATATATTGTAGCTGCTTTGATTTTGTTTCACATTTTGAAAATTGATTATCATGTATCATACGTGCATTATAAATGGGAAATACTCTTTCTTTTTGAGAGTTAATTTGAGTGTTGACTCATGATTTTAGGCATGAGACTGTTTAATTTTTCAGTAAATAACGTTTAAAAGGTAAATATAATTGAAAGTTATTTATGTATACGGGATGTTCACAGTTACGCTAATTGTTATCCCGCACGTTTTATAATATTGAATTAATGTTCATCAATTTATTTATGTATGTTATTAGCTCAGCTCAATAAAACTATTGTTCGCTTAATTATTATTAAATTTATTCTCAAAATACAGAACAAAATTATAATGTGAATTTGATGATCGGGGTAATGCAAAGTCATTTTTTTTTTAATTCCTTCAACATGTTGGGGGAAGGGGGGTAAATTGCCCCCTCTCCCCCCCCTGAATTCCGTCTCTGCTCATATTTGCAACATATTCTCGATTTCAGTAATGTTTTATAGCAAGATGATATTTTCTTGTCGCAGTGAATTCTAATCCTTAATAATATATCGAAATTAAAGTCCCAATATATCCAACTAACTAAAAGCATGTGAAAAAGATGAAAAATATTTACACATGTTGATTAATTCATCTAATTATAAATACATTCATCTAAAACGTAAAGTTTAAAAAAAAACATTCTTTACTCGCGACTGCAAGAGCCATGACCTTGACTTCACTTAGTTTATTGCCCCAGCATCAGGAAGCAACGTTGAGTCAAGCACATATCACCCAATGTGACCAGCGCGCACACACGGAACACTCGCAACAACTTGCACAAACACAAGCAGCTGCAGCTAGAGGCTCTGCTCGCACCACATGCGCATAACACATTATTCATTCGCAAATAAATGGGTGTACAGTACGTGCTACAAACTACACTTCAATTCTAAATCCTGATAGTAATAGAATATTGAAAATATGTTTCCTCCATCAGATATTTTCCCCTCTGTCGCACCATACAGACTTACAACCGACATTAATCCAACGGAGAGCCCCTCGGCGATGTGATTGGGTTTTGTAATTTGTATCCTACTAAATAAAGAAAATAATGAACATTATGAAATCGTCCATTCACTCATCTCTATTTGAATACGTATACGGGGGAGGTTCAAATGAATGCACATTTTTTTAAAATTTGTTATTGAATAACAATTACTAGATTTCCCCGTATGTCTCGAGAAGAACATTTTTTGTGTGATTCCAAGTATTTCTCTAAAATAAAACTTTCATAAAACTCTAAAGGGTAAAGGATATTTTGGTGCTAAATGTAGTCTCAGAAGAGTTAGTGATCATAAAAACAATATTTTAGTAAAGGAAACATACCAACCGAAAACCTCTCTACACTTTTGTCTGACACTGTGTACGTCCTTTAAGTAAAGAAAATGATTGCAACATAGTCCACCAGTCATATGGTGTCAAAGAGTCTTAGATTGATTTTATGATGGATGGGTGTTTAATTGCGACGAGTACGGTAAAGAGAACAAATGCAGTTCGACTTTGAAGGACAGGCCGGCAATGGTCGGGAACGAATCCGCAGTGATGCGAGGAATTGGCGGCAGCAACAGTGACGATCGGCGGCGGCGGCGGCGGCGCGCGACTGTTCCATCTGCCGGCGTCCAGCGGATCGCAGCTGCCTCCACTGCATCCGCCTGCGGCCAGATTAGCCGATTCGGGGAAGAGGGGAGACAAGGCAGCCCCCCGCCCCCCCCCCCCCGCCCCAGAGAGCGCTCTTGCAGCGGTGGCTCCTCGCTCGGGAATGGCACGCGGGAGAGTGTGAACACGCTTTTCTGAGAGCCAGAAACACGTCACTCCTCCGAAAGCGCCATCTTACAAATATTGCGCCACTTAATAAATGGAATAAAACGCAAACGGAAATAGAACAGAGCGCCCTGTATTGGGGTAGAGTGTTCGATTTCTGCGTTACCATGGAATGTTTTTGGCCTGAAGACAGACAAACAATCTGGTATTCTGTACATTCATCTAATTAATCATTTATTTCACGATTGTTCAGTAAAATCAAGAATCAGTTAGTAGGTACTTGTGAATAACTCTTTGCAGGGACATGGTACTAATCAAAAAACACTAGGGATACTGAATACAATAAATGGCTTCATAGATGTTCGTCTACTTCCTGAAAATTGATATTACCAAGTGAAATTTAACAACATTGTCACTATCCGACATGCAGTTAAATCTGGAGTTCCACAAGGCAGCTTTGTGGGACTTACCGCAAGCAGTTTGCATTATGATTTCAATATATGTCGATATTACTGCAATAACGATGTCCAGTGATGACCCAAAAGAGACATCCATAATATTGAAAAGTCACCTCTTAACCCAAGATCTAAACCTAAAACATCCTTCTAATTCAAGACCTCGAACTTAAAACCAAACGAAACCAAATGTGTTCAAATAACATTCACTTTAAGAAATATTAATTGCTTCCTATCAAAATGAATAATATGTAACATTTCAGGCAAAACCTGTCAACAATTTGACAATGAACCGAGATCGAATACTCAGACGAAAAAAATTCATCGAAACATTGAGAAAAGAACTAAAGAACAAACTACAAAACTATTTTGGATAATAGGGAGTAATACTCCTCTCTCCCTCTGACATAAAATACATGCCTATAATGATATCTTCAGAGCAAAATGACCTTACGACGTTCAGCTTTAGGACATTACTAGTCAATCCAGCACAAAGATTATACAAGATTCTAGTCCATTGTCCTAAGAATGCTACCCAATGCACATTAGTACATTTCCAATAAAACGTTGTGTAATGACATTCAGGTTCGGTGTATTAAACAGACAGTAGCTATACTCAGATCATAAGATGTTCATACGAACCAGGTCGTCAACTGGGCAACAGCGAATAAATACGTACTATTTTTAAAGGATACAAACCGCTAAATTTTCGACGACATAGCTTTTCTTAATAAATCAATATAAAATAAGTCATATTAATATTTGTAATTAGATGGTTCACCAAATATTGCACTATTTCCCTCGTGTGTTTTGTTTGTTAATCATTTTCCCTTATAATACATAAGGAACAAAGTGTGACTATTTTTTTAAAGTGATAAAAAATTTCTTATGATATGATTATAATGAGGTACATTCTCATGCAGATAAAATATGTTCAAGCTCTTTCGACAATAGACACTTTCAGTTTTCAATGATAATTAATAGGTTAAAATAGGTACTACGACTGTATTTTTGAATGAATTTCTTTGGAAAGAGAGAATGCATTCAATGCCCAAATCTTCACCTCTGTCTTACAATATCGAATTTCATTTTCATTTTTTTGTTTCTATAGGTTATCTCACTAGCATTCAGAGTTATCTTGCGATCATATGATAAATACTGGCGTGTGCTCAAGAGAGGCTCTTGATAAGACTCTAGTAAAAGGAAAAAATGCAGATGATAACAGTTTATCTTTATAGATTGTTTTTTTCGACTACCAGCCATTTTTAATGGTTAAATTAAGTTTTGATCATTAAACTCACATTAGTTGAAAGCAGGAAAATATTAATTATCTGGATGTTCACATCTGCACCTTTTCATCCCAAGAAAAAGAAAAAATGATAAGCATTCTAAACAAAATGATTATTTGTAAGATTATTATTTGTTATTAAACAAATATTCGCTTCGGTTATGCAACACACTGGCATCGTCGCACAAACGTTACTCAACAAAGAAGAAAAATAATTAAACAGGAGAAATATGTAGGTCAGTAATAGGAAATATCGCGAGCCAGATGCAGAATCTGTCTCCAGTTGCGTAGATCTCATGAATAACAGCGACAAGTCGTAATGTCACAGAGAAAGTATAATGCAATCTTGTACTCAATTCTCAAACCAGTTTGTACAGTATTCATTTTTGAAGGTGTACGTATAGTAGTTGAAATGTCCCAATAACGTGATGTTCAGAAGTCTTCTCATAGAGTAATAAAGAAAAAACCCGTAGTTTCTCCTTTCAAAAAGAGACATTGTTCAAAAATGTAATTATGAGAATAGTAGTTACTTGTATTGTTTCATTGCACATTCACTATATTAGGAATATAAATACGGGAAAAGCACAGAAAAATATAATCTGATTTTAATGAGAGGCATTTTTACTAATTCCCATGAAACAAATGTTTTAGTGAGACTTACGCAGTACAAGATCAGGTAGTTTTCTATTTGTTACCACCCAAATATTTTCTTTTTCTTTGGGCATGAACTCAAATTAAAATCGTATTTTAGCTATTAAGTCAAGGACTGCCATTCTTGTAAGTAGCTCATGAGGAAAACAGTTTCACTTTGTACATGAAAGTAATTTCAAACATCAGTCAACGACCGATATTTCCCGACAATAGAACATTTACAAGCCTTATTCGCACTTGAATAAGCTAACATTTCTTAACCTTTATTTTTCTTAAAAGGTTCATTTATGGTGATCTGAAAAAATATTGAGAATAAAAACGTGTTATAAATCTTTTATGGTTGAAAAACTATATTTACTGAAAAAAATCTGTAATATAAGTGAACTCAGAAAAATTACATTTCGGCTCCTTATAAGACTGATCCTTCGAGTCTGAATGCCTCAAAAACATTTTGCGTAATTCTGCCGCTGTATGTTTAGTCTTGTAGTATATCACGAAAGTTTGCTTTATACATTATACACATTGGGCTTTTTAAGTAGACACAGTACAGTATCTGCTGATTGCCATTTTGTCCTATGCACGGATGTTTTATCGAGTACTGGATGTGAACAGCTTTGCGTTCCTCATGTATCCTTGTTTTTCCTTTTTTTCCATTAATCTTAAAGGTAGTGTTCCATACAATGTAACCTTCTTCTTCATGATATTTTTAAAGCTTTCACAAAACCTTGAAAAGTAATTTTGATTGATCACTTACTGTTAATTAATGTTTTATTTTATTTTTTATTTATTGAAATGTATTTTATGTGTGTAGGGCGAGAACAAAACAACAGATAATTTTTGGTGTCACATCCGTTCATTTGAATAGTATTTGCGTTATGCCTTGATCCCGAATCTCTGATCAATATCGTCTCGCGCTAGCCCATTTACTCTACACTGCGAAATGTGGAACCCTGAGGCACGCCAACACAAATCCAGGTAGCAACAGCGGTCGAAGCGCATCGCCCGCATCCCCTCCAGTCCCTATCAGGCGGATGTTACGTCACTGACTTTTCGTAACGCCGCCGCGGCCGATTGGCGGGGCGGGGAGCGCGAGGCGGCGCGGAGACAAACAAGATGCTCCAACGCGGCATTTAACTTGCATCGCGACACAATGATTCGTTGCGACACCGCGGCCGCTCGAAAATAAAAGCGCCTCAGCTGAACCGGTGGAGCAATCAATGTGAGTGAAGTTGCTTCGAAGGTCCTTCACCTTACAAAGCTTTTGTCAATGTCGGGTCGAAAGAGCTTTGTCTTTCAGGTTTGATATATTAATTGTTTTGATTAGTTCTAATAGTCTAAATAAGCCCGTAAAAAGTATTGTACTTCGGCTTTAGGGTCAATGACACCCATCTCGACCAGGTTGTTCGTTAAGGTTCCCTTGATCTTTTGGGAGAAACTTGAGATGGCCGCTTGTTCTACTTCTGGACATAAATCTAGCTCTACTACGCGCACATTCTATTGAGTTCTGGTAATTGTGGTAGGTTTACCGATACAAATAAGTTTAATTTTACTGAGGAACGACTAGTTTTCAAATGTTGCCAACGATGATTCGTTGGTACCTTTATTCACAATTGAACGATATATTGTAAATGAGTGGGCGAGGAATGGAGCTATGGAGCTGCAGAACACATGCGCATATTATACTTCTCTTTCATACACCAAGTAGTTTTCCAGTTTGTCGACGATAAATAAAATCAAACTCAATTCATCAATTTCTATTACAATTTATTACATCCTTTTGAAAACTTAAATCGAAATCATCCTCCAGAAATTTCATTTACAAAATAACGAATAACTAGTTGAATGGCAACTAACGAAAAACAAGTTGAGTGGCTGAGCAGGCTGTATAATCCAATTACATTTGATTCGGATTAAGAAGGTTGGAAGTGTCCCCCAGAACGCGCCGCAGCAGTATGACTGTGTCTGAGCTCCGGTGATGGTTTGAAATATTGTTTTGAAAACTTCGGCATTCTCCCGAATTCTACAGAACACGAATCCACTTTGAACATGCCCTCACAGTGAGTTAACAGCCTTTGACATCTCAAGTTCCTACAGGATCACTAGCAACCCTCTGGGGGTCGATGAAATTTTGAAAAGATGTCAATGATGACCAGGGGTCGAAAACCGATTATGCACCTGCGTCTGATCGGTAGAATCAAGATGCTGTCGATTACAAAAACAATATAAATGAAATCAATAATTAAATGTTTTCTTAAATGAAGCTCCAAAATTTAACAATACTTGTTTATATTCGTAAAATTTAAAATTATAATTGTACAAAAAAATAACGTGACTTAAAACATTTTCTAAAAAAAAAGTCATATTCATAGCTCATTTTTATCAAGTCATTTGTGCTATGATTATGTTTTTCGCTGAATATTACAGAAAAACTCAAGGGAGTCGATTTAGCAAAGCATTAGTTTAAAAGAGGTCGACGTAAGAAAAAGGCTGGGAATCCCTGGTCTAGACAGTTTTGAACGATGACCCATAGTGACCAAAAAGCTCGACAGTGACACAAATGCACTCCCCCAAGCATTGTTTTCTACCAGGGCTGTTTATCGCAGGCGGAGCCGACCGCCGTCAGAGTGAGAGGAATAGGAGGGGGGAAGGGGGGAGAAATGGGGAAGAGGGTGGGTGAGAGAGCAAGAGATAGGAAGAGAGCAGGCGAGAGGGCAAGAGGTAGGAAGATAGCGTGAGAAAGAGCTAGCTCGCCGCTTCGCATTAAATTGCGTTTGCGTCCTCTATCGACGTGTCGCCGATTAATAACGAGCGTGCAGTTTCCCAGTACGCGGGCAAGATCGAATTATACGCTTAATTCCGAACTAAAAGTGACCGGGAGCGATTGCACGTCAAGTTCATATGAGAGATACCGCACCGATGACACGTATTTGGAGGATGAGTGAAATGAGATGTGATGAAGAAAGAGAAAGGGCGAGAGCGAGAGAGAGAGAGAGAGAGAGAGGGAGAGAAAATAGTGGTGCAGAAACAGCACATACTTTCTCACCTTATTTAATTTGCAATTTTCGGAAAGTCAGAGAGTTCAATGAAAATGGGTTTTTTTTAGGAAAAAAATTTAATTTGTTTTAATATAATAAAATTTTAATAAGTTCATTGTCATATTTCTATTACTTTTACACACGATTTTGAGCATTTTTCGTCTGCTAAATTTAGTTTAAAGTTTTTTTCCATTTTAGTCATCAAACTTTCATCGTGCCATTTGTTGTTAGAAATAAACAGTAAGCAAAAACAATATATATGAAATATACTATAGAACACCTCCAATTAAAATGAATATTGTTTGAAAATATATTCTTTTACAAACGGAAGTCATCACAAATTCCCCTCACATCCATTTATCACACTTTTCTTTACACTTTAAATCCCAAGAGCCCAAACATAATCACAATATTTTATCCTCAACTTTAGGTTCTGTACCATGTAATTTAAGCGTTTTGTATTCAGTCAAAAAGTCACCAAAATCTTTGTCATATTCTTGACACATATCAGTTGACCTTTTCTTCCGTTTATTGCACATTTCTCATATTAAACAGGTTCATTCCGGATTTTCTCATCCTTCACAATCTCGCTAAACATCACATTCTGCATCGGGAGTCCTTGACACACATCGCCCATCCGCCGGAGTTTCGGTCTTCCTTCAGTTGGGGGTCGCAGACTCCGAGCCGAAGCCAAAGTTACGCAATCCGAAGGATGTAACAACTGAAAGCCCATAGCCGGACGATCCCATCTGGATGTGCGCAGAGCGCCCGTCGCCGCCCCCGCAGCGCTGCGCGCAGCCTTCCTGGCCGCCGAGTCATTTGCAGGAAGCGCGGCGCCTCCCGAGCCGAGATCCGCGCGTCCGATGAGCAAGCGATGGGGCGCGGGGGGGGGCGGCGCGGCGAGGCCGAGAGAACGCGGAGCCGGAACACAGACACAGGTTAAGATCCGGGTTGGGGCAAAAAGAGTAGAAGGTGAGGAATACCCTGGAGCGAAAGAGGTAATCGAAGCGGGGAGGTCGGTGCGTACGGGAAGTGAAGAGGGCGGGGAAAGCGAGAATGCGGGTAGGGCGGATTTGGACGGAAGAAGCTTATGGCGAGGAGATCGGCGACAAAAGGCGGACGTCGGAGCTTAGATGGGGGACGGTAGTGGCGGGAGCTGACGGAGAGAGGGGGAGGGGCGAGGAAATGCGAGGGGTTGGCGAGTAGGGCCGGAAGCGGAGCAGCGAGGGGCGGAGAGGGGGGCGGGGAGACTTCCCTCATAATTCCAATCAGGCGGCGGCAATCTCCCTCCGCGCGAGGGCTGATCCGAGGAAGGACATCGCATCGCGTCGCGTCGCGTCGCGTCGCGTGGTCGGTGGCGCCCCTCGCGAGGCGCAGGCGGAGGCGGCGTGGGCGGGAAGAGAGACGCGGAGGCCGCGGAGCGAAGCGTTCGCAGGTGATTGCGCGAAGGGCGGCATTTCCAGAGAAAGTAGAGGCTTTTTGCGTAGCGAGAAACGCCTCAGCGAACACTTCGTTCGAGCCTCTGCGCATGCGCAGAGACTCAAAGATGCGATGCGACAAGATGCTTCATACTTTGTAAAGAGTCTGTAATACTCAGGGGCTGCTAATAATTAAGCGGGGAGACAAAAATCGGATGGAATAGACTCGACTCGACTCGACAACGAGAATTAGCATGGGAAAAAAATCTGCGAATATTAGAATGTTGGATAATCGTGGTTTCCAACATTTTTACTGTAGTGTAGTAATGGGTAATTTTAAAAAAAATCGCATGTACTTACGCTTACTTTCCTGTAAGTACAAAATGAATCCCATTAAGACTATTTTACAATAAAAAAATCACATCAACCACAGTATTAACAGATGTATACAAGAAACCAATATTCGATCTTAATTCCCTCAACAACCAAAGTATTTTGCACTGTTAGACAGTTAATAATGCGTTCACGTTCGCATCTTCCTTCCGCCACAACGGAATTATAAGGGCTTCAGGAACAGAGCCGAACGCAAATGCCAGTCGCGAAACGAAGACCAAGTTGGCGGCAAGTGCTCGAGTTGGTGGAAGGATCCGATGGCGGGCAGCGCACAAGGCGCCGGAGCGTGTAATTGCGAGGCACGCCACCAGAACGAGGCAGAAAGAGCGAGTTAGTGGTTTACAAGGTTTGAATCGCTAACTCCCAAGTGCCTCGAAGCTTCTCAACGGCGGCGTCTTGAAAATGGACTCGACCCGGAGGATATAGGACGCTTTCGTGAGTGGCGTTTCATCGATATATAATGTGAAATAAAATGCGCTTTCTTGATGTATTTGTCTCTAAACGGTTATTGAATGGTACAATACACTCTATTTTCAAACATAAACACAAAACATTGTTGCAATAGGTTGAAGTTGATCGTTGAGGCGAAAAATGTTTTCATCATATATGGTTCCGTTTTTCCTCTTGTTACTAGCGACCATATCACAAATGGTGATCTCTCAACCTACCAATACAGCCACTAACCATTGCCAGAATATCAAAATTTATTCGTATATCGCATATCCTATAAACATAAAATAAAAATATAAGTCACGAAAACGCACTTACAACCACACACACTATTTTACATTAACTTTCATATTAAGAATAAGAACAGTAGTTTTGCTTGAAGAAATTTAGAATCGTAGAAATGCTTGACCAATCCAGATAACAAGGCAGGTTCTCCTTCTTGTTGAATATTGGGTCTTCCATAGAGACCTATTATCATTATACAAATGCAAAGATCGTTGAAAGAAGAGTTGAAGTGATCAGTAAAACAGTTCTGGTTTGTCGATGATAAGTTATCCACTACAGTTGAACCGTATCATTAATGAAACTTTGATGATGTTCAGTCTCATTACCTACATTTCAAATAACTGAACTATTAACGAGTAATATAAACAAGTTTTTCGTAACTATGTGTCCAATTCCTTCCTTTACTTTCAATAACCTGGATTGTTCGTATTTATTTATTTTAACCTAATAACTAGAAATAAAAGTGCTCAACACGAATACCACACAAGCACCAGGGAATGGTTCGTATCATTCGTTTAATCCGCAAAGAGAATTGTTTTTTCGTTTCGAATCGCCAAGGGCATAGAATTTACGTGCATACATTAAATTGCATTTTAATCATCAGTTACACAAATGAGTGGACCTCAAAACTATTCGGATAGAACGCGACTGAACTGAAGTATCAGTGCTTTAAATATAAAAATAAACAGTTGAAATCAACGGACGTCAAACGTTGAAGATCATTCATGAGCCAGCGGCAGTTTGTTGACGTCACCGAAGAAGTTAGATTAAGAGAACCATTACGAAGGGGTAATATGAGTCGCAGAGGGAGAAACTACTATCGAACGTTAGCTGTTTGTATTTCACCATATGAAAGGTAAGAGCTGCCGACACATTGCTCAAATGTTAATGATGAAGAGTACTGTGAGTGACATTTGTATGAGGTTTCAATGAGGAAAACAGAATCGAGCTACACCCTCGAGAAGGGCGTCCAAAGACGTTTTCGAAAAGACGAAGAACACTGGATTCCAAGGAAAGTGAATGTGTGTCCGAATAGTTTTGGGAGTGACTGTAGTTCTCCACCGCAGCCTAAACGAAACTCAGGCAGCCCGTTTCCAAACCGTCCTCCGCCGCTCCAGTTCCCGTCAACAGTATCACTGATTTATCTGAACGCTCTTAGTGGTGGACGAATAAATGGCGCGCTCGCTGTGACAAACGAGCGGCGCGGCGCGTGCCTCGGCTTCCGTCACGAGGCGGAAGGGGCGACGCCAGCGCTGGAAAATTCATAGCGACGCGGAAGCGAACCAACGGCTCGCTCCCAACGGTCACTGCCCGACCGGACCACGCAGTGAAGTTTGTTCCGTCACGCGGCCGATTATTTTGACACTCTTTTATGCCCAACTGAATTAAGCTGACGTAGCTGCTGAGTAATGCGCAGAGAGATTAAGAAGGGTCCGTTTTAACAGCTACTGCTTGGAAACTGGTGGTATCGTAACTGCAAGTTATATACATGCGTTCATTATTAGTTCAAGTGTTCATTTGGAATTGGTTGGCTTGTAAATGACGTCGACACATCTTGCAATGCCATCGTCCAGCGTGCCTTTCTTGGGTTTTCTGGATCTGTGAAACTGGTCCCTTCTTATTGTTAGATTTACTTCTTTATGGAAATGTTCGTATTCATTTCACGAACGTTAGCTAACTAGTGTGGGAACAGCGACACACATTATTTTTGTCATTTCACCAACTGCAAAATGTTCGCAGGAAAAAAAATTATTTATGTTGTTAGAACTGACAAAGAGAGCGCATCAAAACTATTATTTAAAGATATTTATTTACTTGGATTATTCTTCAATTGAAAATTGGGTTATCGCGATTTAAATTGAAAACGTGATGAATTGATGAAAGGCTCTTTGATTCTCGGTGATTGTGGGCTTTCGCCGAGCGCTGTAGCCTGCGGCGATACTTAACTGTTTTACAACCAGTCAAAATAATCGTCTATTGGTCTGAACGGTCTATATGCGTTTTAGTCTGAATAGAATGTTGAGAAGCGTTAGGTCATGATATTCAGAGATTTGAATAAAAAGAACCAAAAATAGTAACAAACACAGAAACGACTTCAATAGACATAAAAATATTAATAGGCAGAAGTATAATATTATAGTATATTTTATAGTGAGACTGGTTGTATACTTTGCACCAGGGACAACGTTTCGACTCACAGTTGGACCTCTCTTGAGGTTAGGAACTACAAAAGTTTGATTGGACAAATCCAGCTATGTCATGATAGTTGCCATAAAGCTACATCTACTGATGCATCCGTTCGGCATAAAATTGCATGCGTACAGTTGAAAGACGCACTTTCAATTAGACGCAAATGCGCTACACTATCCACACCGCTCCTCCTTTTCGATCAATGAGTCTAACCACATGCTTTGGATTTGAACTGTCTATACTATCATCAGCGAAAGAACAATACTAGAAAAGCACTGTAAGACGGAAAACATTAAGGTATCTCGTAATGAGGGAAGAATATTTTACATTGAATTGTAGTAACTATATTTTATTTTGTGCTAAAGCAGCAAATCTACGATTCTCTTCGACATACATAACCTCAATCTCTATCAGTCTTCAATTCTGTACCATTACTTTTCTTCAATTCAATTCTGTACCATTAGAATGCTCTTCAATGTCTTGTACAGTTGGATCTTTTGATTTTTTTTATTATTTTCATTGCAGAGTAAAGCTACTCACATCAATGTGTGGACCTACACATAGACATAATCTTGCCTGCGTTTTTTTTTTAAGCTTGGGAAAGTCTCCCAAATGTAAATTCTGGTACCACTGTGACAAATTAAGGGTATTAAAATATCGTCTTTTAGAAGAGTGGAGTTCTGCAAATCATTTATCTGCAACTGCATCGGTGATGGTATCTGGCGAGACAGAAAAAGTGGTAGTGGATTTCTCCGCCAGCCATCGCACTACGCATGTTGCTTCCACGAAAAGCGAAGCGAAAGTGAGAAGAGCGCTTCCCCGGTCACAACCTCCTCCTGGGCTAGCTACGATGGCACGCCCGCAGGCGCCCGTGCCCGCGAGAAGCAGTGTTGGTGGAACAGCCAGAGACGCGATGCTGCTGACGGGTCAATGAAAGTCCCCTCCGCGCACCCTACAGAAGAGGGAAGAACGGAAAATGGCTCTGGAATTTCCACGTCATATACCACTGTTAAGCGAGGGTTGGGGAAATATATTAAAAACACCATGTTTATTAAACCTAGAATGCATGGTCCGTGGAAATTACATGAATGCCTCTGACGCTCAAGTCAACTCTTAATATTAAACAAATTCTTATTTATTTAAATAACTATTAACACACCTTAAATGCCCTTTCCTATGCATCGACAATAGAATCAAATGCCCGGACGTCTTTATATAACTTCTGAGAATTTGTCCTTCGCCAGTGACTCAAATGAAAGTAGAATGAAGAAAGATTGCATGGAGAACAAGCTCTTAGAAATGCAGCTGTGCCGAGTAGAAGGCGAAATAAAAAACTTTAGAGCCTCGGAGCTCGTGCGTATGCATCCTACGGTTAACATACTTCCTTTTATTTTGTACATATCCTCTTTTCCAAGAATCAAAATACGTCATACCGGTATTACGTTCCTTCGAACAATAATTTGAGCCAGGAGACCGATTTCGCGTGTGTCCTCCGGAGTTATGTTGGAGAGGTGAAAATTATCCCATTGTATTGCAACGTATTGGTACGCCTCACCAATACGTTAGCCTGCCAGTAATTCAGTTTGCCGGTAAGGACTGCTAGATCACGAATTACACGATTTACACGATATAGACATTACCAACACAATGGAATATTGACCTGACATACGTTGAATATCACTCCATAAGAACTTTAAAAGATCAGGAAAGAGAACCCAATAGCTATGAGATTCTTAGAAAGAATTTTCGATACTCACATACTCAAAAGAACTTGATAAAAAACGAAAATGTATTTTTGTACGAGTTTTTGTCGGGATATTCGCACAGGAGAAAATTTATTTCTACATGTTTGCTAACACATTTTTAAACAGCTATTTATTCAGCACAATTAAAGACTCACCAAATTCTCCACAATGAAGTACTTTTAGAGGGTCGAATTACTCACCTGCAATGAGAAAGAATATTGTTAAAAAGCAGACAACAAAGAGATTGCACAAAACAGATTAAATTACTAAACATATGAACAACGAATTAGAAATGTGAATTCAAACATTCCCTTGTGTAAACGAAATTCACGAAACGTTATTGATTGTTGAATTTGTACATTTTTGTTATTCACAGTTATCATCCTTTGCATTACAACCTGATATTAAATAACATAATTTTAAGGTTTTCATACACGTTGTGTCCTCTTATCTTAAGGATGAGTATATTAATGTATAAAATAAAGTATAAAATAAAAAAAATATAAATTAAAGTATAAAATACTGGAACGTTATTATGTAATTTTACATCACTATCGTACACAATAAAGTTCATGTTTTCTCACAAACAAAGAGAATGGCTTTATTTCAGAGATATGCTTACTTTCAATTCCAATTCTACTCCGAGTCCGTAGAGTCAAATACTTTCACAAACAATTGGCCCGGTCACGATAGATTGTCCCAATTGATTTATTTCAGCTCGTTTGACCCCCTAGCAACATCTGGACATGGAGGCTCCGAGAAATATATGATGCACGAAGCTCCGACATGCTATCCAGTCGATCGCTCATCGCGAGCGCGGTGGGTTTGGCTCACGCGCACGAATTTGCAGTTCGGTGCAAAAGTTTTCGGGCTAAGAAACGGCGAGGGCGATCGGCGTGAAATTTGTCTTGAGGGCGATGGTAGTTTTCGACAGATTTTGCACTTCAAATCCATCGCTTCGACTGATGAGCAAGAAACTCTAAAAGTTGTTTCGCTAGAGTTCAGTCCGACACCTACTCAGTCCCTGCGAGACGCGCCATTAGGTAAATGAGTTAGGTCGAGGAGAAGTTAGTGCAAAAGAGCGAGGGAGTGAGCAAAAATAAGGGAGAGAGCACGAAAAAGACGTGAGTGTAAGTAATGGGAGAGCATGGAGGAAATGGATGCGGCGTTGTTTGATCTTCAAAGAAAACTCTTCCTGGAACAGAGGGACTTAATGCACAAAAATGTGTGCTGGGAAAAGTAAATTAAAACGCACTTCTTGGCACGTTAACTTCGTAAAGGTCATTTCAAATTTATTCACTTACAGTCCCTTTAGAACATTTTAAAGTTTGTAAAACGCTTTATACATTAACTTTATTAAAAGAATTACGATGTGCTGATTATTTGATTTATACGGGTAGTTTAATAAGTAAGTTACTATTATTTTGTTCTTATTTTGAGACTTTCTATTTTCATTCAGGTACTTATAAAATATAGATTGTCAACGCTACGTATATGATGTATAAAGCAGTAGAAGAGAGAAAGAAATCGGAAATAAAAGTATTCTATCAAAGGAATAGAATATGAAGCCCTGAAACATTAATCACGTATTGCCTTGATATGACCAATATAATAAAATTGTACGAATGAAATCATACCTCATATTGTCTCTAAACTACATATTTGAACAGATTATGTGACTTCTGTCTTCCAACCATCAATCAGTCGCCTTTACACAAATATTTTTGTGAAAACAAACAGGGTTCTTCACAGCTTGAACCATTCTGCATTGTCAGAATGGCCAGAATCATTCTATCTGGGAGAATGAATGTGGATACGTACTTCTCAGTTAAAAAGAGCATGTCCTTGTCAGATCAATGAATAATATCCGAGGTTTCCTTTGTGTATAGTCATTGTCACTGAAAACACCAAACCACATGTGAGTGTCATTAAGCACAGATCATATCATCGACAACCACGAAATGCCTGTACGGCGGTCATACCGCAAATAGCACTACCTGGGAGAAGGGACTAAAACAGAAATACGTCTTTCCTTACTCTAACAGTGCATAGTCCGATGACAAATAATTTCTTCAGTAAACACGTGTACGAATACTTCAGCATTCCTTGGCATTTATATTTTCCTCTTTCGTTTTTCAATAATGCCTTTTTCAATAATTCACCCATAATTTTACCATAACCGATCAATAAAATACGAGTAGTTTGAATTTTGCACTTCAGATAACCATACACTTTTATCTTTGGTCAATCATCGACCGATCTTCCTTGTTTTATCCGATCTTCCTTACGTCTCCAATGCACAGTCGCTGGTCGACTCTCTGACAAATTACTACAGCCTTCTGCCACAACTTGGCCGCATCAGAAGGTCGTCGGTTCGGGCCGGGTGGAATATCCCTGTCACGTGGTCGGGGCAGCAGCTCCTGGCAGGGCGGGGAAAGGCAAAGACGATTTGGAGCATCCCTACAGGTACCGCCTCGATGCCCGCCCCTCGCCCCCCTCGCCCGCGCCCATCGTCGATGAAGCCTCTGGGACCCAAGCCCCCTCCGGACTTAAGTCTGCATTCAGCGGCGGAGCCTGATTGTGTACAACGGGAGCACCGCTAAAGCGGATATTCCACGAGCATTGTGTCTAGCTTGAGCAGACAAATTTCAATTAACAGGCTAAAACCAGGAGCACAATAAAAACAAAACGTTATGACATACATTCCATTATAGAATTGTGAATGTGTACTATAAGAATTTAGAAATTTTCCGTTCATCAGTTGAAATCCTTTTTAACTTTATTTTCTTCGTTTAAACAATTCGGTTATTGACACAAATTAATTAAACGTTATGATACCCCTTATCACTATTAAATTTATTAATAATTTTGATAAGGAAAATTACGCGTTTTAATAACCGTCTTAAAAGTATTTTGTTTCACAAAAAAAAACATGAAATATTCTTCTAATTTTTACATAGGATTATACTTTTAAGGCATGGAAAATGCACGGGGGATTAGTAACAACTTCCCAATTAAGAAAACATAAATTTTCAAGTTGTTGGGTTGTATTTAAACGAAACATTGTATTTAATGAATACTTTTTTCGTTCAACTTTCTGGTACTGCGTCTGTCACATGTTTCGTTAACCCTTAACTACATAATTTTGTGTTCTTCAAGCTGTGTGTTTTACCAGTTCATTTAATTTTTACTTCGATCAATATAACTGACCTTCTTTACCAATTTCTCGGGAGGAAATATGCTCAAACTAAAGAAAGAAATAAAGAAGCTCAAAGAAGTGCTTATCTTTACGTTCCAATAGATAAAGCACAGAGAACAAGTCCAAAAAGTAAAGAACGTGTTGTAGACGAGTGAGAAAGACAAAGAATGAGAAACACGAAGGGATTCAAAAAAGGGAGAGAGATAATTGCCGAGAGGAAGAAAGAGGGTGAGATAAACAGAGATAGGGAGAGATAGTGAGAAAGAGAGGTACAGCAACATAGTGAGGATGAGAGGAGAGACGGTGGGAAAGGGAGGTACAGAGACATAGTGGACTGTTGTACCCAAGTTGGCGGGTTCAAACCCGATCGAAGCCGTGGATTTTTAAGGGCGAAAAAATCCTTCATACGCCTTCCTTCGGAGGGGAAGTAAAGCCGGCTGTCCCATGTTCGTAGATTTACTTGCATGTAAAAGATCCTCAAGCCTAAATGACGCCTCTGAGCTAAATTCAAGTCGCCTGTTTCTCGCCCAAGATACCTCCTTTCTCCGGTAGTTGGTGAAAGGAGCGTAGCGAAATTTGCGTGGTCAGACGGAAGAGCAGGCCTAATGGCCTGAGTCTCGCCACGTAAAATAAGGCATAATTCAATTCAATAGTGAAGAGAGGGAAAGAGAAAGAGGAGAGACAGTGAGAGAGAGAAGAGGAGGCAGAAGAGGACAGCCGGGCGCAGGCTTTAATTCGCTCAAAATAGTCCGTGGGCCGTTGAACTGAATAAACACCTGCCGGCACGTACGGGCGGCGGCGGCGGCGCCGGCGACTAATGATGTGTCGGGCGCGATGCGCTCGTCGCTTGTGACGCGCGTGCATCGGCCTTTGCGAGCGGGAAGCGCGCGGCGCGGCGCCAGGCCAGAGAACGACCCGGTGTTTGCCCGAGCTCTTAGACGCCCCACGTGGCCCCGCGAGGAAGTAACGGATCCGCGAGTGAGGATTTCGTCCGGGGACACGACGCACGATTTGCGGGCTGGCAAGATCGAAGACATCAGGTCGAAAAGAGGGCTGTTGGTTGGTGTCTGTCATTTCGCGTTCCGTAAAAAATGCAGGGCTTTACAAGATACATTTTCCATTACGTACGAGAGAATTAACGTTGTCATTTGTTATCTATCCTTGAAAACATTCCGAATGCAGAGAGGTACTGCTCATTTATAAAGACTAATAACCTCGATGTCTCGTATGCGAATCCGGCCATTGTAAAGTTTATTGTATAGTCTCTTTATTTAACAAATATTCAGTAACGCTCATAATCATTGTCATGTATATCACATGAAATATTTCTGTTTAAATGCGTTTTAATTTCTGAGACACTGTCATGAAACCTCATTTGAATCTCTCAATTCCAATACCCGATAAGTCCTCCTGTAAATTAATGAGACAAATGTTGGTTGAATTAGCTTGTTCATTTTTTCTTGATATCTGGGACTTCAATGTCAGGTATTTCAATTGCATTCGCACAGGAAGCTTGCCAAATTAACCTAGAATTACTTCAAATACTAATTCGCCTCATCTTGAGTGTCTGCTCGGCCAGAGAGCCAAGAGGTTTTCGACGAAAAGCTACTACGGTCGTGTCGCGCAGAGCACAGAATTCATAACTTAATACTTCACCGCCTGAGGCACTGATGATCTTCCTATAAGCCCAATTGATTTTTAGTCCCTTGACAGCAATTTATCTCCCCTCACAAAAATGTTCGTAATAACATTCTTTATCTTTGGTAGAAATTATTCGTCTAATTAAATAAATCGACAAATGAATGTACGAATTTTAAATAATCAAATCCGAAGGAAATAATAAATTTGTCGAATACATTTTTTTTAGAAACTTCAACACATAAAACAAATTCACATAACCTTGTAATATAGAATGGAGCACACAAACCAGAAAAATGAGATAAGAGAACACAAATGTGATAAGGTCAGGAACGAAGGATGAAAACTTAACCAGTTACAAACATTTCAAACATGAATACGAAACTGAGAAACACGAATGAGTACTGCATAAGAGGATAGGAATATATTTTGTTTGTTTAATGATCAATAGCATAGAAATGCACAGTTGACATGGGCGTGGTTTGTGCGACACTCAAAGCCTTTTTCTGCAAGTAAAAAAATGTCTCACTACACTGAAAGGAGTCAGTATATAATCATATTATACGCCGTTCTCAATTTAATTCTTTTTGGACATTCTTAGTATGAAGAATTATTTTATTCATATGACCGTAATCTCAATGGGATCATTATTTATTGTTTTTAGTTTTTAATTTGAAATAATACGGTTTTCAAGATCACAGAAAAGTAAAACTTCCAAGGCTTTTCCACTATCGCATATGTTTCAGTGCACCTACACGAAACTTCCCGGCATCCATTCGATATCTTTGTAGCAGTCACGAACGCGTCTGCGCGATATGCGCAGAAAGCTCCACTTGAAAGCCTGCGCTTCAATATCTTTGCCAACGCTTTTCCCAAAGCATATCCCTCCTTCCAAAGAAACTACGCTCTAACACAGCACTGGCGCTTTGAACACGATCTAAAGTGGACGGAATACTTCGCATCGAAATGTCTAACGCAATTTTAAAATCATCTTCAAACATTTTTCTATTTTTTTCTAAGCAGAAATCATATTAGATATATGAGTTATAATGGACGACATTCATGACATTTATATCAAAGAAATACACAACTCGAATGATCCATCTGTTAGTCTACCACAAAGAAAAATTAACGGAAATTAGATGACTACAAAAATTCCTTCCTAACATTGGAATTCACTGTTTTGAATTTCTTTACAGTGCAGAAGAGAACCTTCGTACAACCTCACAGTTCTACCACTCATTTTGTGAGAACGTGATCACGAAACAGCTGAATCACGAGAGCAGAAATGTAAAGTGGTAATTTGATCTCAGGGGTTTGCGTGAAGCCAAAATAATTTCAGACGAATCATTATTCGAGAATTCGCAATTTCAATCATTACGCGACTGCCTTAGTCACGAAATTCATTGTGTGTAATGTACCAGGATGGGAGATGTTTCACTCGCAAAAATATATCGAAGCAACATTCGTCTTTCTAAGTACAATCTATTACTGCAGTACCTATTTCAAATAACGGCTTTAATATTATTGATATATTTTTAATTAAAAAATTCAGGTCAATGTATTGTTTGTTTATAATTGCAAGGAAGTCTTTAATTCGAGATCCAATATTCAATTCCAACATTGACATCACACTCTCTGAACGTTTTCATTTGACAAATACGAAAAGTATCAAAAACGGTTTAATGGTGGATCAAAACGCGACGGAAAATCTGGTTGTTGTGCAGTTATTACAACATCCTCAATAATTTTATCATGCCGTCCTCCAGGTTCCCTCTTTTTTTCCTGTGAAGCTTGGGCTTTCTTCAAAGCCATTGAATACAGCACCCAAAATGTAGACTCCACACTCAGAGCTATCCAAAATATATTCTTCAATAATCCAATTCAAATCATCCAAAATCTTCTTTATAAAAAAGAAAAAAAAACAGATTTTAGCATTATACTGTCTTGGCTCCCTTTCCATAAGGGAATTACTGAAAATGAAAAAACTAACTTAACTGCTAAAAACGCAACTCATTTATTGAACGTTGACCAGCACATTCATGGTTCTTTAAATGAAATAAGAACTTCAAAAAAGCGCATTATTAAGGAATGGGACCACCAGTGGAAATCTTCAACATCGAAACTCCAGGTTGTACAAAAATTCGTAACTAAGATTAAAAACCTGCCATTCTTCTCTCAACCACTCCCGTCTAATAAAAAAACTGACCTAGTCACTTGTCCAATATGTGGAGGAATGTTATAAAACCGATTTAACTTGAATATCCAAAATCTAGAAACTCTCTAGGGATCGAAAGTGGTTTAATTGAAATATTTAATTAAATTAAATGGTGCAAATCAATTTTAAAATATCTTAATATTGCTGGTTTGGATGAAAGATATGAAATATTGTAAACAATTATTGTATTTAATATTTATATTAATTTATTTATTTATTTATTTAGTTACGTCAAAAATAGTTAAAACTGTTTGTGACGTGCAATGGGGAGACGTTAAATTGAAGTTACACTTATGTCCATAAGCAAAACCAGGGGCCATCTCAGCATTTGCTCAAAAATCAGGGAAACTGGACAAAACCTGACCGACATGGAATTTGTAACAATTTGTTTGTTACAATTTCTAAAATGTATCTCTAATGTAAATTAACAGTAGTCGCTAATGACCTTAGCTGTTTCTAAAGCCACCTAAAATAAATAATTTTAAAAAAGTATTTAGATTAAACTTTTTCATTTTAAGAATCCGTGTGAGAGTGTGAATATAACGAAATTCTTAATGTGACGTGTGACAGTCACAGAAGTGTTGCACACGCAAAAGCAGACAACGTAAAGAACTAGGCTGCAGACAATACTAATTACCATCCTATTATTTTCAATTATTAAAGGAATGGTGAACATTTCATAAGAGTAAAGACCGACTTCGGAGTTTCAATTTGAATCCCAAAACGTTGATAACCCTATTCTTAGTTCACTTTGAACAGTTTGCACTAGCAACACTTTTCTTCAACTCTTTCAGTTTTCATCGCCGCATGTAATTGACGAAATCCTTCTGCAGTGTCGCAGGAACACATGTTCCACACGCAAATGCAGAGTACAGTTGGGACATCAATGTTGAGGTTTTCAAAACATGGATGTTTTTGTACACACGATGTCCGACGTTTCAAACATCGATATATTAAAGCTTGTGTTTTTTCTAACGTCGATGTTTTATGCTGGATGTTTTTACATTTTATATATTTTATTTGTGAATTAAAAAAAAACACCATTTTGTAAAAGATTAAATATGAAAAAACTAGGGATGGTGCCTTCTTCGGGGTACTGGAGAAAAATCCTTTGAGTTGTTCCTGGGCGGATACACATTCACTTTTGCTCAAGGTTGTCATTATTATTATTATTAACTTTCTTTTCAGTTATATCTCAATTAAAAATTAATAAACACCATCATTGTCAAATTAAATTTTGTAGCACACGAATTCAGTTTCGAAATTATTAAATCTGCTTTGAAACATCGATTGTTACAAACATCGATGGTTTTCGGTCAATGTAACTTCAATGTTTCACCTCTGAACGTTGATATTTGTAACATCGCTATTTTGATACGGACATCGCGCCCCTAATGCAGAGGCCCCGACGTAGTGGTCGGCTGGAGACGGTACCTGCATGGTGTGACTCCGCGCGCGCTGCGGCGGTGTGTCGAAATGTGAAGGGGAATTGGACAAAAGGGGGCAAATGATGAAGGTAAGGCGTAATAATGATGAAGGTGAAGGGATAATGATGAAGGTGAAGGAATATGATGAAGGTGAAGGCGAAGATGATGAAGGTGAAGGCGAAAATGATGAAGGTGAAGGCGAAAATGAAAGGAATGAGTGAAGGTAAAGCGATATGAAGGTATGAAGGCGAAGAATTTTGAGCTCTCAAGTTCTCACGGTCTGGGCACGGATTTCTTCTCACTCCTCTGAATCGGGAGAAAAGCCACGGCCGGAAATCGACGGCGTTATCACCTTGGCGGTGAGACGCGCGCCGGCAAAGGCAGAGCCCAGGGCTGGGGTGCGGTGCGTAACGCAGGAGCAAGGTATAGTAGTGATAACCGGGGCGCGACGCAGCGCGGCGATCCAATACCAGTGACAACCCGGGCGCGCGCGCCAGCAGCCCCGCGGAGCGACGGCGCGTCCTTCCGCCCATCGCCACCGCCCATCGCCACCGCCCCACCGCCCCCGGCAACCCGCTCTCGATACAACGCCGAGGCGC
>BOPP01000033.1:9032075-9047533 GCA_017312745.1 Gryllus bimaculatus | reverse complement strand
TTAATTTAATTAAATATTTCAATTAAACCACTTTCGATCCCTAGAGAGTTTCTAGATTTTGGATATTCAAGTTTAATAGGTTTTATAACATTCCTCCACATATTGGACAATGACTAGGTCAGTTTTTATTAGAGGAGTGGTTGAGAGAAGAAATGGAGGTTTTTAATCTTGTTACGAATTTTGTACAACCTGGAGTTTCGATGTTGAAGATTCCACTGGTGGTCCCATTTCTGAATAATGCACTTTTTTGAAGTTCTTATTCATTTAAAGAACCATGAATGTGCTGGTCAACGTTCAATAAATGAGTTGCGTTTTTAGCAGTTAAGTTAGTTTTTTCATTTCAGTAATCCCTTATGGAAAGGGACCAGACAGTATAATGCTAAAATCGTTTTTTTTTTTTTTTATAAAGAAGATTTTGGATGATTTGAATGGATTATTGAAGAATATATTGGATAGCTCTGAGTGTGGAGTCTACATTTTGTGCTGTATTCAATGGCTTTGAAAGAAACCCAAGCTTCACAGGAAAAAGAGGAACCTGGAGGACGGCATGATAAAATTATTGAGGATGTTGAATAAACTGCACAACAACCAGATTTTCCGTCGCCGTTTTGACCACCATTAAACCGTTTTGATACTTTTCGTATTTGTCAAATGAAAACGTTCAGAGAGTGTGATGCAATGTTGGAATTGAATATTGGATCTCGAATTAAAGACTTCTTGCAATTATAAACAAACAATACATTGACCTGAATTTTTTAATTAAAAATATATCAATAATATAAAGCCGTTATTTGAAATAGGACTGCAGTAATAGATTGTACTTAGAAAGACGAATGTTGCTCGATATATTTTTGCGAGTGAAACATCTCCCATCTGGTACATTACACACAATGAATTTCGTGACAAAGGCAGTCGCGTAATGATGAAATTGCGAATTCTCGAATAATGATTCGTCTGAAATTATTTTGCTTCACGCAAACCCCTGAGATCAAATTACCACTTTACATTCTGCTCTCGTGATTCAGCTGTTTCTGTGATCACGTTCTCACAAAATGAGTGGTAGAACTGTGAGGTTGTACGAAGGTGCTTCTTCGCACTGTAAAGAAATTCAAAACAGTGAATTCCAATGTTAGGAAGAAGTTTGTAGTCATCTAATTCCGTTAATTTTTCTTTGTGGTAGACTAACAGATGGATCATTCGAGTTGTGTATTTCTTTATATAAATGTCATGAATGTCGTCCATTATAACTCGTATATCAATATATTTCTACTTAGAAAAAAATAGACAAATGTTTGAAGATGATTTTAAAATTCGTTAGACATTTGATGCGAAGTATTCCGTCCACTTTAGATTGGTTCAAAGCGCCAGTGCTGTGTTAGAGCGTATTTTCTAGAGGAGGAATATGCTTTGGGAAAAGCGTGTGCAAAGATATTGAAGCGCAGGCTTTCAAGTGGAGCTTTCTGCGGATATCGCGCAGACGCGTTCGTTACTGCTACAAAGATATCGAATGGATGCCGGAAGTTTCGTGTAGATGCACTGAAACATATGCGATAGTGAAAAGCCTTGGAAGTTTTACTTTTCTGTGATCTTGAAAACCGATTATTTCAAATTAAAAACTAAAAACAATAAATAATGATCCCATTGAGATTACGGTCATATGAATAAAATAATTCTTCATACTAAGAATGTCCAAAAAGAATTAAATTGAGAACGGCGTATAATAGTTATTATATACTGACTCCTTTCAGTGTAGTGAGACATTTTTTTACTTGCAGAAAAAGGCTTTGAGTGTCGCACAAACCACGCCATGTCAACTGTGTGCATTTCTATGCATATTGATCATTAAACAAACAAAATATATTCCTATCCTCTTATGCATACTCATCGTTTCTCAGTTCGTATTCATGTTTGAAATGTTTGTAACTGGTTAAGTTTTCATCCTTCGTCCTGACCTTATCACATTGTGTTCTCTTATCTCATTTCTGGTTTGTGTGCCCATTCATATATTAAGGTTATGTGAATTTGTTTTATGTGTTGAAGGTTCTAAAAAAAAATGTATTCGACAAATTTATTATTTCCTTCGGATTTGATTATTTAAAAATTCGTACATTCATTTGTCATTTATTTAATTAGACGAATAATTTCTACAAAGATAAAGAATGTTATTACGAACATTTTTGTGAGGGGAGATAAATTGCTGTCAAGGGACTAAAAATCAATTGGGCTTATAGAAGAATCATCTTAGTGCCTCAGCGGTGAAGTATTAAGTATGAATTCTGTGCTCTGCGCGACACGACCGTAGTAGCTTTTCGTCGAAAACCCTTGGCTCTCTGGCCGAGCAGGCACTCAAGATGAGGCCAATTAGTATTTGAAGTAATTCTTGGTTAATTTGCAAGCTTCCTCGTGCAAATGCAATTGAAATACCTGACATTGAAGTCCCACATATCAAGAAAAAGAACAAGCTAATTCAACCAACATTGTCTCATTAATTTAACAGGAACTTATCGGGTATTGGAGATGAGAAGATTCAAATGAGGTTTCATGACAGTGTCTAGAAATTAAAACGCATTTTAACAGAAATATTTCATGTGAATACATTGACAATGATTATGAGCGTTACTGAAATTTGTTAAATGAAAGAGACTATACAATAAACTTTACAATGGCCGGATTCGCATACGAGACATCAGATTATTAGTCTTTATAAATGAGCAGTACCCTCTCTGCATTCGGATGTTTTCAAGGATAGATAACAAATGACAACGTAATTCTCTCGACGTAATGGAAAATGTATCTTGTAAAGCATGCATTTGTTTTATGGAATGCGAAATGACAGACACCAACGAACAGCCCTCTTTTCGACCTGATGTCTTCGACTTGCCAGCCGCAAAGCGTGCGTCGTGTCCCCGACGAAATCCTCACTCGCGGATCCGTTACTCCTCGCGGGCCACGTAAGGCGTCTAGAGCTCGGGCAAACACCGGTCGTTCTCTGGCCTGGCGCCGCGCCGCCGCGCTTCCGCTCGCAAAGGCCGATGCACGCGCGTCACAAGCACGAGCGCATCGCGCCCGACCACATCATTAGTCGCCGGCGCCGCCGCCGCCGCCCGTACGTGCCGGCAGGTGTTTATTCAGTTCAACGGCCCACGGACTATTTGAGCGAATTAAAGCCTGCGCCCGGCTGTCCTCTTCTGCCTCCTCTTCTCTCTCTCACTGTCTCTCCTCTTCTCTTTCCCTCTCTTCACTATTGAATTGAATTATGCCTTATTTTACGTGGCGAGACTCAGGCCATTAGGCCTGCTCTTCCGTCTGACCACGCAAATTTCGCTACGCTCCTTTCACCAACTACCGGAGAAAGGAGGTATTTGGGCGAGAAACAGGCGACTTGAATTTAGCTCAGAGGCGTCATTTAGCTTGAGGATCTTTTTACATGCAAGTAAATCTACGAACATGGACACCGGCTTTACTTCCCCTCCGAAGGAAGGCGTATGAAGGATTTTTCGCCCTAAAAATCCCACGGCTTCGATCGGGTTTGAACCCCCAACTTGGTACAACAGTCCACTATGTCTCTGTACCTCCCTTCCCACGTCTCTCTCTCATCCTCACTATGTTGCTGTACTCTCTTTCTCACTATCTCTCCCTATCTCTGTTTATCTCACCCCTTCTTCCTCTCGGCGATTATCTCTCCCCTTTTTTGAATCCCTTCGTGTTCTCCATTCTTTGTCTTTCTCACTCGTCTACAACACGTTCTTTACTTTTTGGACTTTTCTCTGTGCTTTATCTATTGGAACGTAAAGATAACACTTCTTTGAGCTTCTTTATTTCTTTCTTAGTTTGAGCATATTCCTCCCGAGAAATTGGTAAAGAAGGCATTAATATTGATCGAAGTAGAAAAAATTAAATGAACTGGTAAAACACACAGCTTGAAGAACACAAAATTATGTAGTTAAGGGTTAACGAAACATGTGACAGACGCAGTACCAGAAAGTTGAACCGAAAAAAGTATTCATTAAATACAATGTTCGTTTAAATACAACCCAACAACTTGAAAATTTATGTTTTCTTAATTGGGAAGTTGTTACTAATCCCCCGTGCATTTCCATGCCTTAAAAGTATAATCCTATGTAAAAATTAGAAGAATATTTCATTTTTTTTTGTGAAACAAAATATATTTTAAGACGGTTATTAAAACGCGTAATTTTCCTTATTCAAAATTATTAATAAATTAAATAAGTGTATAAGGGGTATCATAACGTTTAATTAATTTGTGTCAATAACCGAATTGTTTAAACGAAGAAAATAAAGTTAAAAAGGATTTCAACTGATGAACGGAAAATTTCTAAATTCTTATAGTACACATTCACAATTCTATTAATGGAATGTATGTCATAACGTTTTGTTTTTATTGTGCTCCTGGTTTTAGCCTGTTAATTGAAATTTGTCTGCTCAAGCTAGACACAATGCTCGTGAAATATCCGCTTTAGCGGTTCTCCCGTTGTACACAATCAGGCTCCGCCGCTGAATGCAGACTTAAGTCGGATGGGGGCTTGGGTCTCCCAGAGGCTTCATCGACATGGGCGCGGGGAGGGGGGAGGGGAGGGCGGGCATCGAGGCGGTAGAACCTGTACGGATGCTCCAAATCGTCTTTGCCTTTCCCGCCCTGCCAGGAGCTCTGCCCCGACCACGTTACAGGGATATTCCACCCGGCGCCGAACCGACGACCTTCTGATGCGGCCAAGTTGGCAGAAGGCTTTAGTAATTTGTCAGAGAGTCGACCAGCGACTGTGCATTGGAGACGTAAGGAAGATCGGATAAAACAAGAAGATCGGTCGATGATTGACCAAAGATAAAAGTTTATGGTTATCTGAAGTGCAAAATTCAAACTACTCGTATTTTATTGATCGGTTATGGTAAAATTATGGGAATTATTGAAAAAGGCATTATTGAAAAACGAAAGAGGAAAATATAAATGCCAAGAATGCTGAAGTATTCGTACACGTGTTTACTGAAGAAATTATTTGTCATCGGACTATGCACTGTTAGAGTAAGGAAAGACGTATTCTGTTTTAGTCCCTTCTCCCAGGTAGTGCTATTTGCGGTATGACCGCCGTACAGCATTTCGTGGTTGTCGATGATATGATCTGTGCTTAATGACACTCACATGTGTTTGGTGTTTCAGCTGACAAACTATACACAAAGGAAACCTCGGATATTATTCATTGATCTGACAAGGACATGCTCTTTTTAACTGAGAAGTACGTATCCACATTCTATTCTCCCATAGAATGATTCTGCCATTCTGACAATGCAGAATGGTTCAAGCGTGAAGAACACCTGTTTGTTTCACAAAAATATTTGTGTAAAGGCGACTGAGTGATGGTTGGAAGACAGAAGTCACATAATCTGTTCAAATATGTAGTTTAGAGACAATATGAGGTATGATTTCATTCGTACAATTTATTATATTGTCATATCAGGCAATACGTGATTAATGTTCAGGGGGCTCATATTCTATTCCTTTATAGAATACTTTATTTCCGATTTCTTTCTCTCTCTACTGCTTATACATCATATACGTAGCGTGACAATCTATATTTATAAGTACCTAATGAAAAATAGAAAGTCTCAAAATAAGAACAAATAATAGTAACTTTTATTAAACTACCCTATATAAATCAAAATAATCAGCACATCGTAATTCTTTTAATAAAGTTAATGTATAAAGTGTTTTACAACTTTAAAAATGTTCTAAAGGAGACTGTAAGTGAATAAATTTGAATATGACCTTTACGAAGTTAACGTTGCAAGAAGTGCGTTTTAATTTACTTTTCCCAGACACATTTTTGTGCATTAAGTCCCTCTGTTCAGGAAGAGTTTTCTTTTGAAGATAAACAACGCCGCATCCATTTCCTCCATGCTCTCCCCATTACTTACACTCACGTCTTTTTCGTGCCTCTCCTTATTTTTGCTCACTCCCTCGCTCTTTTGCACTAACTTCTTCTCGACCTAACTCATTTACCTAATGGCGCGTCTCGCAGGACTGAGTAGGTCGGACTTGAACTCTAGCGAAACAACTTTTAGAGTCTTTCTCATCAGTCGAAGCGATGGATTTGAAGTGGCAAAATCGTCGAAAAGAACTACATCGCCTCAAGACAAATTTCACGCCGATCGCCCTCGCCGTTTCTTAGCCCGAAAACTTTTGCACCGAACTGCAAATTCGTGCGCGTGAGCCAAACCCACCGCGCTCGCCGATGAGCGATCGACGGATAGCATGTCGAGCTTCGTGCATCATATATTTCTCGGAGCTCCATGTCCAGTTGTGCTAGGGGGTCAAACGAGCTGAAATAAATCAATTGGGACAATCTATCGTGACCGGCCCAAGTTTTGTGAAAGTATTTGACTCTACGGACGGAGTAGAAATGGAATTGAAAGTAAGCATATCTCTTGATAATAAACCATTCTCTTTGTTTGTGAGAAAACATGAACTTTATTGTGTACGATATTGATGTAAAATTACATAATACGTTCCAGTATTTTATATACTTTAATTTATATTTTTTTATTTTATACTTTATTTTATACAATGAATATATACTCAATCCTTAAGATAAGAGACACACGTGTATGAAAACTTAAAATATGTTATTTAATATCAGTGTATATCAAAATAACAAAAATGTACAAATTCAACAATCAATACGTTTCGTGAATTTCGTTTACACAAGGGAATGTTGAATTCACATTTCTAATTGTTGTTCATATGTTTAGTAATTTAATCTGTTTTGTTGCAATCTCTTGTTGTCTCTTTTTAACAATATTCTTTCTCATTGCAGGAGTAATTCGACCCTCTAAAAGTACTTCATTGTGGAGATTGTGAGTCTTTAATTGTTGCTGAATAAATAGCTGTTTAAAAATGTGTTAGCAAACATGTAGAAATAAATTTTCTTCCTGTGCGAATATCCCGACAAAATAACTCGTACAAAATACATTTTCGTTTTTATCAAGTTCTTTTGAGTATGTGAGTATCGAAAATTCTTTCTAAGAATCTCATAGCTATTGGTTCTCTTTCCTGATCTTTTAAAGTTCTTGATGGAGTGATATTCAACGTATGTCAGGTCAATATTCCATTGTGTTGGTAATGTCTAATCGTTGTAAATCGGTGTAATTCGTGATCTAGCAGTCCTTACCGGCAAACTGAATACTGGCAGGCTAACGTATTGGTGAGGCGTACCAATACGTTGCAATACAATGGGATAATTTTTCACCTCTCCAACATAACTCCGGAGGACACACGCGAAATCGGTCTCCTGGCTCAAATTATGTCGAAGGAACGTTATACCGTATGACGTATTTTGATTCTTGGAAAAAGAGGATATGTACAAAATAAAAGGAATGATGTTAACCGTAGGATGTTCAACGCACGATCCCCGAGGCCTAAAGTTTTTTATTTCGCCTTCTACTCGGCACAGCTGCATTTCTAACAGCTTGTTCTCCTGCAATCTTTCTTCATTCTACTTTCATTTGAGTCACGTGCGAAGACAAATTCTCAGAAGTTTATAAAGACGTCCGGGCATTTGATTCTATTGTCGATGCATAGAAAGGGCATTTAAGGTGTGTTAATAGTATTTAATAAATAAGAATTTGTTTAATATTAAGAGTTGACTTGGCTCAGAGGCATTCATGTAATTTCCACGGACCATGCTTCTAGGTTAATATAAACATGGTGTTTTTAATTATATTCCCCAACCCCGCTTAACAGTGGTTATAGTTACGTGGAAATTCCAGAGCCATTTTCCGTTCTTCCCTCTTTCTGTGGGTGCGCGAGGGAGTTTCATTGACCCTCAAAGCTTGTTCATCTGCCCTCTTCTGCTGTTTCCCACCTAACCACTGCTGTGGCTTTCTCCGCGGGCCAACGGTATCCCCTTCTTTGTGTTTTTCCGCAATTGAAATATTTAATTAAATTAAACTTTAATTAAAGTTCACTTTGAACAGTTTGCACTAGCAACACTTTTCTTCAACTCTTTCAGTTTTCATCGCCGCAAGTAATTGACGAAATCCTTCCGCAGTGTCGCAGGAACACATGTTCCACACGCAAATGCAGAGTACAGTTGCGGCATCAATGTTGAGGTTTTCAAAACATGGATGTTTTTGTACACACGATGTCCGACGTTTCAAACATCGATATATTAAAGCTTGTGTTTTTTCTAACGTCGATGTTTTATGCTGGATGTTTTTACATTTTATATATTTTATTTGTGAATTAAAAAAAAACACCATTTTGTAAAAGATTAAATATGAAAAAACTAGGGATGGTGCCTTCTTCGGGGTACTGGAGAAAAATCCTTTGAGTTGTTCCTGGGCGGATACACATTCACTTTTGCTCAAGGTTGTCATTATTATTATTATTAACTTTCTTTTCAGTTATATCTCAATTAAAAATTAATAAACACCATCATTGTCAAATTAAATTTTGTAGCACACGAATTCAGTTCCGAAATTATTAAATCTGCTTTGAAACCGATTGTTACAAACATCGATGGTTTTCGGTCAATGTAACTTCAATGTTTCACCTCTGAACGTCGATATTTGTAACATCGCTATTTTGATATGGACATCGCATTTCTAATACAGAGGCGCGGACGTAGTGGTCGGCTGGAGACGGTACCTGCATGGTGTGACTCCGCGCGCGCTGCGGCGGTGTGCCGAGGGCGGGGTTGCGCCGGGGGCGGTGGGGCGGTGGGCGATGGGCGGTGGGCGATGGGCGGAAGGACGCGCGTCGCTCCGCGGGGCTGCTGGCGCGCGCGCCCGGTTGTCACTGGGTATTGGACGCGCCGCTGCGTCGCGCCGCGGTTATCACTATCGTATACCTTTGCTCCTGGCGTTACGCAACGCACTACCCAGCCCTGGGCTCTGCCTTTGCCGGCGCGCGTCTCACCGCCAAGGTGATAACGCCGTCGATTTTCCTGGGCCGTCGGCTTTTTCCCCGATTCAGAGGAGTGAGAAGAAATCCGTGCCCAGACCGTGAGAACTTGAGAGCTCAAAATTCTTCGCCTTCATCACCTTCATCATCGCCTTCACCTTCATCATTTTCGCCTTCACCTTCATCATTATCGCCTTCACCTTCATCATTTTCGCCTTCACCTTCATCATTATCCCCTTCACCTTCATCATTATCCCCTTCACCTTCATCATTATCGCCTTCCTTCATCATTTTCGCCTTCACCTTCATCTTTTTCCCCTTCACCTTCATTATTTTCGCCTTCACCATCATTTTTGGCTTCTTTAATATCGTCTCCTTCTTCATTATCTTCACCATCGTCATCATCATCATCATCATCGCCTTCTTTTTCTTGTTCTGTTTCTGTTTGTCTTTTCATCATCTTCGTCTTCTTTGTTTTCGAATCCTCCTACACCTCCTTTTAGTTGCATATATCTAGCAGAGGTAAAAATTTTACAACACATTGCCAGGAGACATTAAACGATTAAATTCAATACAAAAGTTGAAGTACCAAGTAAAATATTTTCTGCTGCACAACTGCTTTTATACAATTAGAGACTATACCGAGCATCCAAAACGAAAGTAATATTAATTTCAACAATGACATTTAATGTATTATATACCATTTGGATTCTATAATTCTAAAGAACCTGTAGCAAGTATTGTACTTCAGGCTTCTGGGTCAATGGCCCCTATCTCGATCAGGTTTTCGTCCAGTTTCCCTGATCCTTGATCAAATGCTGATATGATCCCTTGTTTTGCTTCTGAACATAAATGTAACTTCAAATTACTTCTCCACATATCACGGCACACACAGTTTTTAACTATTTTTGACATAAATAAACAGTAAGTAGAAATTGGCGCGGTCAGACGGAAGAGCAGGCCTGATGGCCTGATGATCTCAATTTTCATAGGATAACTTTCAACGCATTTTTGTCACAATTTCTATCGAACACACAAGACGCCTCACACTAAGCCGTTATCCTGAGACTAATTCGCGAATTATCCATATGATGTTGAAAACGATATGTTCTTTGTCATTTATACAGCATTATGCAGTCTGGCTAATGTGCGAATTAAATGGGTAATTTCAGAAAATCAATGCTTGGGACTGTATCCGTAATATTCAAGATGAGTCATTTTAGATAAAAACTAATCATGCTACCCAATGGCACATACTGGTACCCTCATCCCAGCTAGATCTATTAGCGCCGAAAAGACATTTTTATATTTTCTCATTTTTTCGTTCCCCTAAAGGTAGAATTTAAATATAACTTTAAGTGTATTATCAAATAGTAAAACCTGGTCCTACATGCATATTTTCGTGTAAAACGTTTTAACCATTTACGAGAAAATATCTCTTGAGTACTTCTAAACATGTGCAATTTTGAGCGGATTTTTACAGAAAAATTTTGAGCTTTTTCAAAAAACGTCAAGGAAATCATTTGAAGTAATAATACATACAAATGCAAGATTCTATTAAAAACGTATTAAATAATGTAAATATTCACGAGAGATATGTTTAAAAACTTGTATTTGTGCACTTTTTGAAAATAAAAATGTCGTGCATGCATTAAATTACGCATTTAGCACAATTTATACAAAAAGTTTAGGATCAATTCTAGAGTTTTTGAGAAAATGTTCGGGTTGTATTAAAAATGCGGAATTTGGAACTACTTTTTAAAAAAACGTTTTGATTTTTCGAAAAACTTCTTACGACAGTATTTGAGCCATTTTGCTGCATATTTTGTTTCTTAAAAATACAGAAATGTAATGTTTTATTTCTTTCACGTTAATAGTTAACATTACCGTCAATGTATTATGTATATTATTTCATTTGTGAGTACAAATGATTTCTAGTGACGTTTCTCGAAAACTCAAAACGTTTCTCTGAAAGTGATCTCAAATTTGGGAGTTTTCAGAAATGCTTAAACGACATTTTCTAAAATAGGCTCCAAATTATTCAATGAAAATGTTAATGTAATACCAGGTTTTAGCTTCTATAATATTCTTAAAGTCATTTTTCAATTTTACAACTGTCCTGTCCTTCGACTCGATAGCCTGACACGGGTCTTGTCCGACCAGCGGTGGCCCAGCCTCTCAGGCATGGGATTAGGGGTTCGTGTGGTTAGCACGAAGACATCCCTCCATCGTATATACTGATCTTCTTAACATCATGGTGGGCTTTCTTATTGTCACACAGGAATAGATACTGAGACATTTGTAAGGAATGTGCACAGTTATAATTTTGCCCCAGCCGGGAATCGAACCTGTGATTGCTACCGTGGAAAGCGAGCACGCTAACTAACGAGCCACCGAGAGCTTAATTCTACTACAAGACATGAGAAAAAACTGAGAAAACACGTCGTTTAAGCATAAATATATAACGACAAATTCAGAAAATTGCTTAGACTAAATAGTTAAGAAAACTATTACGAGAAAGTCTGTGCCATTGTGTAGCACTAGGTTTTTTGTTGATTTTTGTCGCAACCAGTTTACCACCATAACTTTAAGCATATTTCCAAGTCTCAAAGAAGAAGAAGAAGATCATTAGCGTTATCTGCGAACAGCGAGTGCATTGCAATTCTGACGGCCGGCGGACAATCTAAGTTCCTGACGGCCTAAAATAATGAGCGAACGCAGCGCCATGCGCAATAGAGGGATGATGTTATTTGCATTGCAATTCCATCAATTCAAAAATTTACTTTGTTTTCTTTCCTTATACTTTTGGGAGGGAGGAGGATATTTTTCTTCGGTAATACAAATTGGCATACAAGAGACTGAAAAAAGGTAAGAAAACCTTTGAAGAATATGGACTTAAAATGTCCGCTCAGAAGTCAAAAGTTATGGCATTACGACGCAAGTATACTGTAAAATTTAAACCAACAATCGGAATCGACGGTTTAGAACAAGTAAGCAACTTTAAGTACTTAGGCTGTGATATAGTATTCTTTAATGAAGATCATGACGTCGAAGATAAACCAGTAAAATTCCGAAGTGTTGGTGGAACGATACATACTATGTATCTGAGAAACAGAACCCCAAAGAAGACACGGTGTAAGCTTTACTCAACAATAGCAGTCCCCTCTCGTGTATCCCAGCAAATCATGGGTGAACACGAAAAATATAAAAAATAATAGACACACGGGTGAAATGAAATTTCTGCGATACACACACAGACACTCACTACCCGACAAGAAACATAATTCTGCGAAGAAACATAATTATACGAAAACCATGTCGAAAAGACGATAAAATGGTACAAACATGTATCAAGAATGCCAGTGAACCAAATTTCATTTATACCTATAAACTATAGAACGTTGGAAGACTATAAGATGTAAGACTATGGAACGTTGGAAGAAGCTCATTTGAAGACGAAGAAAAATTGATGCCGGAACAGACCACGTGAATTAAACTCTCTCAGGAAGAACAAGAATAACACTCAGAACTATCCTCATGGTTTCGACGTACTATTAACACGGCCTGAACGTAACGAAAGAAGGCGAATCATCACAAAACTGCGCAGTCAAGATGCGTTTCTCAACAAAATGCCATATGAAACATTTGAGAGCGTAGGCTTCCGCGGCCGGAGTCAGTATTTACTAGGCTGTCCAGGTGACGCCGCGTTATGGCGAAGGTGCCGACGTTTCGGTCGCCATTCTGCGACCTTCCTCAGGGCGTAATGCCCTGTGTAATAATATATGAAACATTTGTTCCTCTTCTTTACGAGAGGTGTATTTTTCCACCTCAAACGACCAGGTTACGCACATTGGTATTTCAGACCTGTTACCTACAACACCAGAAAAGCAGCATCTTTGGGGTTACGTAGGTGCGTAACCCCAATGATTTTAAGTGGACCTACTCCCCCCTCCCCCACCGTGCGTCTGCCTTACCTCATGGTGCGCCGTCTCCTCCATAGCTCGGCAGAGCGCGCTGATTCTCAAACAACTCGGGAGAACCTTGTGCGAAGGCCAGCGATGCACCGACTGGTCCTTGCGCTGTCCGAGCCCTCTGGCGCACCCCGCCCACGTGTTTGCGCCCCCGTGTGTACACGATTATTCATGGCCACTTGCATTTGTTCGGGGCGAGCTATTCACAAGTCCGGAAGTGCTATTGGTTTATCCGATACGGCACGAAACAACACCACAACTGGATGCGTCACATCGCGATGTCTTTGTCTGGATCGCGGAGAGGAGCTGGAGTGCACTACATGAAAGAGATTCTGCCGAGATGTTTTAACTTTTCTGCCCAAAAATATATATGTTTAAGTTTTCTTAGAAACTTTCCTTTATTTCTCGTTGTCATCACCGCTGATCTGTGTTCTGAAACTTTGAAGTCGTCAAGTAGAACCCTGACCATTCTTAGCTTTGTATCCTCGACCTCGCACAACCTACTGAAACAGGCGGAGTTGAAAGATACTAGGCAAATTGTTTACAAAAGCATGTTTCCTAAGTTTACACAAATGATATAAAAAGCAAATTCAGAAAATGCTGGAACTCCCGCAGCTTTGTTGTATTTACAACAACGAACCATGCTTGTCGTGCCGGTTTACGGCAAGAGGAACTCCGCTAAAGATGTAGATATTTCACTGGTTCATCTGAAATACTTATGTAACAGAAAATGAATTTCAAAAGGAAAGTTGTGGCGATGGAGTCAATCTGACACAGCATTTTGTTGATCGATCTAAATGGAAAAAGTTACATATAAAGGAAATGAGAATACACCATCTGAAGATTGTGTTCATTCAAATTATGTGTAACTGCAACATAGCGGGTTACCGTTGTCAGTTATCTTTTCCTAGCAACGGGGTAGTCTGATAAATACCCTAAATAAACAAGCAGACTACTCTGCGAGGTCGAGAGACAATTTCGAAAGATTCTCCGCTGTGACGCATTCGTTAGCCCATATGAAAATAGCAGGAGAAGCCGAAACCAATTTCTTGACAATTTTATCTTGATCCTTTATTACCTCCTTTGATTTGGCCATTGTTCATCGAACTCTTCCAGGACATTTTGCGCGTTTGACTGGTGGCGACGCGAGAATGCAAGAACGGTTCCGAGCGTCTGGCAGGGTCAAACTACAAATTTCTTGATGTAACTATTGTTGTTTATCAACCCCCAGATTCACAATTTGTGGTATGCTGGTGGTCGAAAGGACGACAGCCCACAAGAGAAAGGACACTGCTGCTGGTAGCGAGGAGGTCGGCCGCAAGAGAAGGCTCTTTCGTAGTCGAAAAGAACAGTGTGGAAGGGAAACGGTTCTTTTGGTAGTCGAGAGAACGACAGCCCAAAAGAGGATACAGCTACTGGTAGAGAGAAGAACGATCGGAAGAGAAGCCTTCGACCTATCTATGAAGCTAATGTCGAAAACCCAGCCGACGCCTGCCCTCGGGCCCTACGGTCAGAGGCATTGTACTCACATCAACTGATGCCCAGAGCTTCCTAAGCCGGTCGGCGTTCAGAGCTATTATCACTACACGTTTTCTTGAGCCCTCATTTCGCTAGATGCGACGGGAGAGGGGGGGTTGATTATTTTATTGATAGGACAATTATATGAAATCTGTAACTAGTTTTTCGATGCAAACTATTTTCTACTAAAAGGAAGCAAACATTAGTGGTTATCAGAGTTTGTCAACAAAATTTGGTGTTATTATTTATTTAATATTAGGTAAGTAGTGGGGAGAGGCTCAAGAAAAACTGCGCGTGTAATACCCCGCAGTCCCAACTCCGTCTTTCTTACTCGGATTGAGGGAATCTTCCTAGGAACCCCGGGGGCCGTCTCAGTTAAGCTAGCCGATATCGGGTAGCAAGAGTGAGGTGACGCTGCACTAGCCCATCTGATCTCTGAAGATCATTCGGTGCGAAATTCTAGCACCAACAACCTCCGCGACGGGCACCGGAGCCGCACGTAACTGGAGGTGACGAAGAGGCGCCGCGCTCCGCGGGCACAAGGCTTCGCAACACTTCGGCGCCGTCACGAAGATGATGGATTGATTGGTTTAGATTTCGGGCGCGTCAACGGTTAAGGACATAATTCCCGTAAGTGTAGATTATGTCTTTCCGCGTGAGGTGGCGGTGATTATCCCTCACTGGATGGCGAGATCCGGCGCGACCTACCGTCGGATAGCGCGAGTTTCCCCAACCAGGTATTTCCCACCAATGGGGCCCAGCCCCAACTGGGACAAGCTGTAAGTCTCCCGGCATGTGTGGTAGTGTAATGCATATTAATGAGTGTGTTAGTAAACGTTGAGGATATGATAAGGAAGAGAAAGGAAATATCGCGTGCGGTCTGTGGGAATTTATTAGGGTACTGCACCGGCATTCGTCTGGTGTTGATCGGAGAAACCTCGAAAAACTACCAACCAGAGCAGTCAGGCGCCAAAATTGCTCTCCAGACAGTGACTGAATTCGACCTAGCGATGTATTTGGTGTCGAATATCCTGTCACCGACGGGACTCGGA
>BOPP01000033.1:8995719-9032002 GCA_017312745.1 Gryllus bimaculatus | reverse complement strand
GGGAGGGTAAGGGGGGGGGGGGCGAGCGAGAGGGGCACCGCCCGTGTAGACACCACTGGAAAGCGCTCAAGAATTATTTTTAAACGTCAAGTGGTCCAGCACAGGCAACACTGCGGTAGCCGCTGCCGCGAGCATGGAACCGAACAAGCAGCAGGCGCCCCACGAAACGGACGGAAACGCTTTCGCACAGATACAACTTCAATTCGAAAGTGGTGGATCGCTGACAAGTCGCAAAGTACTTTAATTTCCATAGATGTAACAAGATATCACGTGTGCTCACTTAGTGCAAATTTTGACTGTAAAAAGCTTATTTGTAGGAGGGCTTTTTTACATTTCTTGGCTAAACAAATAACGAATACACGTTAATGCTATAACTTAAATTATAAATATTTAAATACGTATTACACAGCAGTTAACTATAGAGTAACGGCGCAATGTAATGCTTTAATTACAATCATCATCATAATTATCAACTGGGATTAGACTGTCATTAGTAAGGAACTAATTGTTCCCAATATATCTGTTATTCATAGTGCGCTTCTCTTGTAGTGGTAAATACTACGATATATTGTTGTTTTAATATCAACGCCCATGCTTTGAATTCTACACTTTTAAACGACATTTGCCGCATATTACGTACTGTCGCGATATAACATCCCCCACAACTCGCGACAGTACAAAGTGAGCATACGTTGTCGGAATACGCGGAAAACGGTGTTGTCCAGGAATCGCTTCACAGTAGCCGCGCATTTATAAATATTGAGCAAAACAAATGAAACTGTGGATCGAGGATGTTGCTCTCTGAATGTTTTTTTGGGCGGTGACTTCATTTGACCTATTTGACTGCTGCCATTTCTCCCACTTAGCCGGCATTTTAAATAGAGCTATCGGTCATCCGAATGCATTGTAGCGATCGAAGAAATAACACTACGCACTCAAGTAGAGTAATAAAAATATAAAATACGCTTTTCACGAAATTCGGTCTTCAAAAAAAAATCAATATATCAATAAAGTAATGTATTTTAAATATTACCAGATGGAACAAGATAAAATAAATAAAAAAAATAAGTAACAAAGATAAGCAGAAATAAACCAGGGAGAAAATAAAAAAAAACACATTCTGATAATTTGCAATGGCAAATACCCTGTTTCCCCTTGTGTCATTGATTTTGGAACGAATCAGTATGTGTGATCAAACGTAACGTGGTGCCTCAGAAAGACTGTTTCTTCCAGAGTTCCTAGAAAAAAAATCCGTCACTTCCTGAATTCACATTATTTAGAACTAACGATTCATTCTGAAATGTCATTCAGCACAGACTTAAGTAATCACGTCGAACACTGAACTATGTAATTTTTGGATAATCGGTCATTGCCCTTACATTGACAACGTAATCTCGAGATTACGGGAAACTACACGCTGTCAGCAAATGTCCCTAAAAAAAACTCAAGAAAATTGTTCTTATTCACTGACAGAAAAAGTAAACAATGAATATACCCACAAATAAAAGAAAGAATAAAATAACAAAACTACATGTTTCCATTCAGAGAATGAACTTATCTGAAGCACAAGAATTGGGAGTTTTTTTTAACCTTCTAACATCAAGATGTTATTTAGGGACGCATAGCTAAGGTCATTTACAACCCGAATGAGTTTTTATATCTTTTCAAACAATTAACTGACTACAACAATATTATTATTAAAATTATAAAATAAGTACGCTTACAAATAAGGAATAAGCAAAAATATTATATAAATTTTTGATGAACTTTTATAGTTCTCACACACTCCCTTTCCTCTCTTAAAAAACGTGTTTATAAAAAGATATACAAACCCTAAAAGTATCAACTTCTGGCATGTGAAAATGACTTCCTAGACACCATTATGATGTCGAATACACTTTTGACAGCATCCAGATATCATCATAATATGATATTTCGGTACCTTACAACGCTCCGCGCAAAGCTTCTGAACCGTAAACAAACGAATAACAAAGACAATTTAAAATACCCATACCATTTGTCCCAAAGTGGAGAAATAGATGGGTAGCGTACCAACTTCCCATGGGTGGTCCTGGACTCGATTCCTGGTCGGGGTAAACATAGAGTTGTAGCTTTCCTTACAATCGTCTCGTTCCTGTAGCTGTTTGGCGTTGAAAAGCTCAGGCAGACGGAGTTTGCTAGTTACGGTGAAGATAACACGTTATTTTCTCATACCTCTCAAGTGTGATGTAGACCCAGACATAGGAGAAACCATTAGCTAGCCGGCAGAGTCGGGCACTCGACCGAAATTTTATAATGCGATGGATAAAAGAGAAATAACAAATTACGTATGTATTTGGCATTTGGGGTCGATTAGCCGATTTTGTCGACTAGCTAATGATATCCCCTATGTCTAGGCCTTGTTAAATTGCCACGCTTGGGGAGTAAGAGACATATGTGGCGAACATATCTCTTCGTCACACAGATGCAAAAACAGACAATGTTAAAAGAAATTTACAGCTATTTTCACCCTGACCAGGAATCAAACCCGGGAACGCACCCCAGGAAGCCAGCACGCTACCCATGGGAAATCCTAGAAACCAGAACAGAGTAACTACATGTAAATGAAACAATGTAAACCACATTACAAGCAAGGTATCTCGTTTTCGACCCAATCAGACGCACACATAACGAAAAACATCACTATTAGATCATAGAACCCTGAATGCAGTAGTCGCAAGTATGGGTAGAGATGAAATGAAAGGAAGGATTCCTTACATTTCGTGGCCTAAGAAAGGTAGAATTTCAAAAACAAAGCTCATCTGGGTCGCATCTGACCCAGACCTTACTGTTTGAAGGCTTATTATTTACCAGGAGAGGCTAAATGTCTGTGTCTGTAATTTTTATGATTGTCTCGCATAGAAAACAGGACGCAAATGATTGAAAAAAAATAACAGGATTTCATTTGTTGTGCACGAGGTTATATTGATAAGGTTTTTTGAAATTTAAATATTGTGGTTTAATAACTTGGCAACTTACACAATAATTCTTAATTTACGTTTATTAAAAATATTGCATAACAATCTTTGTGAAAGCAATCGAAACATATTACAACACTGAAAATTTATTACGGTAACATTCGGCAATATATTAATTATGAAAATAATATACTGCACAAAGTAATAAAGTATATTAAACTGAATTCGAAGAAGTCAGTTGCCTAAAAAATCGTATGAATAAAATACGCTCACAAATGTAAAGCAATGTTGCGGTAAATTTGTACATAATCTTCCCTCGAGAGGGAAATTTATGTTATGCCCCTTTACTGTTACACGCCGCAGGGCAAACACGACAGCGATCCTCTCCGAAATGAACTCGTGGACCACATCGCTGCGCGTTCCCTCGAGCGGCAGAGCTGCCCACGCACAGCGGCAGCTCTCGACTTCAGGCTGCGTCCGAAGCACGACGCACTGCACCCTCAGGCTCGCGCGAAAATAGGCGGCTAGACAAAGCCTCGTCGCTCATCTAAGCTGCTTCACGGCAAACAAAAGCGGCGGCGGCGGCGATTTGCAGTGGACTACTTTCCGCACAAGAATTAGATTCTCTGGCAGCCACGCGAAAGGGATTGTATCTTTCATAATGGAGTGCTTTGGAAAATGTTCGTAAATCCTCGATTCGCGAAAGGAGGAAGAATTTTTTCTGAGAGTTTCCAAATCACGAGTGGTATTTAATAGGACAACTCCACGAATGAAAATATGTCCAACACAGTTCCAAAATGAGACAAATATTGAAAATAACTAAAACTATGTTACAATCAAAGAGGTTATGTTACAGTGCATATGCGGTTTCTTGCACACCGACACAGCGATTGATACAAACGCCTCCTAAGATAGATGAGTCACAGTTTATTATTGGCCACTAGGGAAGAGCGGTTAGAAAAGTCGGATAGAAAAAAAACTATAACCTTTTTGAGATACACCGCTCGGATTCGGGCATTTTGTATGAATAGTTAAACACTATTGGTTTTAATTCCACGGGTGGAATAGTTGTCTTAACGCAACGGAACAGAGGAACGAAATCCATTTTTAACGACTGGCGTTAGTAAAGGTTTTCATAATCCGCCGTCCGTTAAGAAGAATCGAAGCAAATACTTTTTAGCTGAAGATAGCTTCCGATTACACTTCTTCCAAGAAATGAAATTTCGTCTTTCTCTGAATTTTCTGATGATAAAATTGTTTAATGAAAACTATTGAACGACTCACGGTCGATAACACATAACATACTCCATTGTTTATAAACATCGACTATTACCTCGATTTTCACACTTCAACTGCGACTATTATTTGATTTTTACAGTCTTATTTGGATTGATAACTATAAGGATATGCATCAGACAAAACTTCCGAGATGGTAGACTGCGGTCCAGAACGTGTTGAAGGGCCAAACTTTCGTCTCCACTGAGGATGTCCACAGTAATCGTGGACGAATCGTTTGGCCTTATACGCCACTGGACCACGCACGGCAAACCAGCTCGGAAGTTTTTCTGTTATAGCACCACGCACGGCATACCATCCCAAAAGTTTCTCCGATATTGACTTCGGCCGAGAAAACCTACAATACTACATACGGGTGTAGCCAATGGGAATAGGCGCGATCGGAAGAGGCAAATATAGGATTGAGGAATTATGTTTTTTGGAAGATAAAACGCCAGTGTGAAAGTGTCAAAACAATTGGTGTCAAAATGGAGATGAAGATTTCTACATTAATGTGTTTTATAACATTCAAGTTGTAAGTAGACTTAACGACTTAAAAGTTAATTTTCAAATTTTCTAATACCATTTACGTATCATTTACTACTTGAAAATTTACGGCATATATATTTCTTATGATTAAAGAACCTTTACCCATAGCATAGCCATACCTGGATATGAATTGTGATTTAATGAAAAAATGATTGATATATGAAATGAATGATGACGGGGAAATGTGGATTAAGGCAGAGAAAACTGGAAAACTCCGAGAAAATATGGCCTGAACCCGTTTTGCCCACAATGGATGCAAAATTTGAGTGCTTTGAACCCAATTTGCTGGAGCGAATACTAACGCTGTAGCCGCTACGGTCCACGCATGGGAATATAAAGCATATGGGTATTTGTCTCGCCTTCGGTTAACATTTTAAATTACTAATGGGTGTGGTACGTCGCAAGAGTTTGTTTTTGTTTCTTCACAAAGGAAACTTGGGAGATCATGCATACAAGTCAGTAGATCATTTTTCCAGATAAACGGTAATATAGATTGCTACTTATATAAAAAATCACGAATGAAACGTGAAGACCTTTAGATATCTCCGCTCCAGAATGCCTTTAATGTTTGTTATTCTCTGTCGAAGTGGGAGTAAGGCATCTATAACGATCAGATCCCCTAAACGTATTTTTCGGGGACAGGTGATTGAATAATTAACCTCACTAGATCTAGAAAGCTAGATTTCGAACTAGAGCACGTTGGCCCATGTCCCGTTATATACTTATTTTGAGATGGATCAATTACAATAATTTAAATTCTATTGCAAGGCAATATATCACCTAATGAAGAGAAACTGATATAGTTAATTTAAAATCTAAAATTTTTTGTTAAGTAAGGCGTTTTATCCAAATACTAAATGTGTATACATGTTATCGCTTCACAATGTTTTAAAACGAACAAATATCATCAGTGTATGTTGCACAGACAGTGTCTCTGTTACGGTTGAAATCAGAATAAAACTCCTGGAATCACGCCAATGTATGGGGGGGGGGAGGGCGTGGTATCCTCATCCCCTACCAGAGCCCCCGTGATCTGACCCCTCCACGGCAGGGGCTCCTCGGAAAGCGGGCTCGTGAGAAATCCGCGCGTCGCGTCCGCGGCGGTGGGCGCTCCGGGGTCGCCGCTCAGTGGCGGCGGGGGTCGCGTGGCTGCGCGGATTACGCCCCTCGCAGAGATAAGCCCCGGCCGCCAATTAAGCCGACCTCCCACGCGCCGACCTCACACCGCGACGGCCCGTCCTCGCCAACCCCGCACCAACGCATGGCATGGCCAACGCATTGGCAGCCGTTCGGGAGAAAATGTACGAAATCTCCAAAGGCCTTAATGTAAAGTATGTATCTGTTTGGCATTTTGCGTCGATTGTCCGATTTGCCCAGCCAACTATTAACCATCAAATTAAAATATCCATTTCAAGACGCAAGGATGTCAGTTCAGCGACATCGATCGTGGAATACCGATTTTGGTGATACTTAGAAGTGATATTTCTGAGTACAGTGAAGGCGGTAATGTTGTTTACAGATGGATGGGGAGGCATTTTTCAATTAATGAAATTGAATTAATGAGGAATTCAATAAATCAAAATGAGAAGTATAATTTAAAAATTTGTACAACTCAATAGCATTCAAAAATAATTTTGCGGCGATCTTTAAACGAACAATTTTGCCAGATCCGGTGGATAATACGCATCAATGCCTCTTTGTAAAGGAGAAAAAAACTTTGCCTATACTTATTTTTGGTACGTGTTGGTACTGTCAATGTAATAATATCATAACAGTTTAACTATTCAGTTTCTTGGGGTTAACTATTATTTCACTTAACAGCTCACTTTATTCTCACGTTTTTCTTTCCCTGCATTCACTTCTTACCCACTCTTCTTTTCATTTCATGAAACTACGTTACAAACGGTGGTTCATGGGCAGCGTACTATTTTCCCGTTGTGCAATACCGGGTTCGATCCCCGATCGGGGCAAAAATAGAGTTTTAGCTTTCCTTTCAAATCGTCTCAATTACTGCACCTGTGTGACGAAAAAAAGCTCAGGCAGGTGGAGCTTGCTAGTTACGGAGAAGGTAATATGTCATGTTCACCACATGTCTCACTTTCCCCGGAAGCATAGGAATTGAACTAGGCTCAGGCATGGGGTACACAAATAGCCGGCAAAGTCGAACAATCGACCCTAAATGTTACAAACCTACATGTTACAAACTGTTCTGAAGAGAATTTTGCAAGAGTTGTTTGTAAATTTCATCTAATCAAATACAAGTAGTAGATAGCAGCAGTAAGTACTTTGGTATGTAGCGTCATTACATGTTCATTAATAAATCAATATAAATAAATGTGCCAACTCATCTAACGATTCGTATGAAAGTACGAGTGTGAGAAAAATTGTACGCATTCGGTCTCATTATTTATCATAGGTTCCCAGACTAGACCAACAAACAAGAAGTTCCCATTTCTCTTCTCAGGGCCGACATAAAACAATGCAATCTTATCAAGGCAAATATTGTTCCAAATTCTCAGCCGACAAACAATTATTTCACATCGCAAGCGGAAGTATATTTATTCATCAGCATTAGAGACAAATGAACTAGACCACTGCACAAGAAACCATAGTAGAGAACGAGTCATTATTCGGCAGATTTAAATTCACTCCTTATCATGTTAAAGTAACTACAATCTCAATCTTTAGGACCAACAAGATATGGTTTGTGTGTCGTCATGCATTTTTTAAGTGTAAGGAATTCCTGGGCAAAAAGTCGCTTTTAGAGCAGTATGAACAAGACAAAACTAGAGCTTATCTGCCATTACGGCAGTACAAACAATTTACACACATTTGACAAGTTGTTTCTAGCGCGAGACTGCTAGTCTTATTCAGAGAGAAAGTTGTATATTTCAAAATGAAGTAGAGCACACTTTCAAAGACACGGGACACATACGTTTCCACTCTATTGACCACTTGGGAGCCCCAGACCCATCGGAAGATCGCGCTCTGCTTGACCCGCAAAACAAGCGGTCGGCTGTCCTCGAATCAGCCCTAATTATCGCTCGCAGGCCACGCGAACTGGGTCGACGGCAGCGACTGCCGAGCTGTCTTGTCTCGCCCCGCCGCACCCTACGAAAACCTCCCCGCCTCCGTTCGCTTCCTTCCTGAGTCGCCTCGCCCCCGCCCCGCACTTCCCGCACACTTCAGCCAACGCCGACCCCGCCGCTGCAACACACGCCTTGCGTCGCTCCGCACTGGCTTTGCACCAACCCGCAACGCCGTCGCCGTCATCCGTCGTGCTCCGCCCCGGCCCTACCTCTTCCCGCCGCCTCCCGTTCCTTCCCTCCCTCCCCGTCGTCCTTTCTGGCCGCTCCACCCAGACCCTCGTCGTACCTGCCCTGTCCCGCCTCGTCCAACATCTTCAGCTTAGCGTAGATAGACCCGTCCCATCCGCAGCTCCTTCCATCCCAGCTCTGGACATCCCTTCCCGCCCCCTGCAACCTCACCGCAACCGCCCCTCCTCCCTCCACCCGCCCCGCCCTACCTCTCCCCGTCCGTTTTATTCCCTTCCCTCCCGTGTTCTGTCCTTTTTCTGCCGCCCCCCCCCCCCAGCAGACCCTCACCACTTGCCCTGTCCCTGCACATTCCCGTTCGTCCCATCTTCAGCTCAGATCTAGCTAGTCCTGTACTCATACCACACGTCCCATTCCAGGCCGTCCGATTCCGTCCCAGCCCGCCCCTCCCTTTCCCGCCGCCTTCAGTCCTCTGCAACCGCTCCACGCACCGCTCTCCCCCTCTCCCCCGCCCCGCCCCTCCATGCCCCTCGCGCTCCAGGCTGTCACGGGGCCAGATGGGTATCTCTCAGCCACGTGACGGCCGCAGCCGCCGCACAGATGGGCTCGCCGGGGGCCCCGGGCCGGCAAATACATGACTTCCAGCCCACGAGATATTTTTTGGCGGATTTCGAAATGAATGGAAAATGATGGTCGAGGAAACTGGGGCGCGTGGTCACAATATATCTTGACATAAGTTGAAACATGCATTGTACACTTGCACGATTTCTAGGGCACTCGGTCACATGATTGACCATATGTTGAAACGTCTCGAAAGTGTGATCTGAACATTTCTTTATCTTTCTTGGCCATTTCATAATCATAAAGATGTATAAATTGAAACGTGTCTCACTCACACAATATTAAAATGTGGAAAAATTGAAAGAAGCATGACATTTTAGAACGGCGAGGAAATTTCCTATTAGTAAGCATTTGTATATTAAAGTCCATTTTCGAATGGACCTACTATTTCGAAATTCATCCTTGACATCAAAGATTGCATTTGTAAAATATGTATTAAACTCACCAAAACAAGAATCTGTTTCCTAAGAAGTTGTTGTACTCACCTGAAACAAATAAAAATGGAATATTATTAAATTATAAACACATATTTACAAAAGAAAATAATAAATCAGAGGGTTTACATTTAAAGTTACATATCTAATCCCTAATATAGTTCAATCGTGATACAGTAACAACTCCACTTGATATTATTAATATAATTATATTCGAAATTTAGTTTCATTTGTATTCATTCCACTTCACTCAATCCTCGATATCCTCTCCACTTGTGCGCACTAAACTTTGTAAACTACATTTGTCAGTCCACACAACGAGAAATGATTCAGGAATGTTCCATTAGTTTTTATAACCAAACCCAAACTCATTATTTTCTTGGCACAAAGCAAGTATGGATATGGATGTTCATGAGTTCTATGTTAATGAGAGTTCTAGGTAATCCAAGGTCAGAATAGTTAGTCAGAATAGCGACTATGATGAAGATACAGTTATTACTCGTTCTAATGATGTTAAACATCAATATCCCTTTTGGTACAATTCCTTCAGCAGCCTCTTCTGAGGGTTCGCATTAATAAACTTCGAAAATCTCAGAAACATAGATTAGTTTGTCATAGATGAAAGAAGAAAAGAATGTATTCCACGATAATTTTAACAATCATGCATATCTCAACGTACGCAATCTTTATACGAGTATATCCTTTTTTGAAGCACATCTTTTACGAAAGTTAGAACAAAGATATTTTGACACGCTTTTAGGCTACAAATATACAAGCAAATTTACACATAAATAATGTTTTATTTATGTAATTGCGCATTGAACTTACGAAGTCACCAAACGACATCAACGACCAAGTTCCAGAATATTGGCAATTAATTTGAACATTCTAAGGGCCCGCAGTATCCCTATGTCAGGCAGCGCGTAAGGAGGGCATGTTTCAGCTTCAGTTTCGACATGCATTTTACTACAATCAAGAAAAGAAAGTCTCATTTCAAAACGGTATAAATTGTTGTTGTTTTTTTCATGGGATAATCAAACCCGACATTACCTTCATCGTGTACTACTATTGATATCAATAATAATAATACTAAAACGTATCTTCATACAAGGCGACCAACTAGCACATATCGAGCACGGAATACACATTCCAAACACCGGACATTTATTAGCGATAACTCACGCGTGCTCGTTTCGACACGAGGTCAGCCGGTCTGGCACGGGAGCGAGTGTACGCCAGTGCGCCTGCGGCTATAAACGGAGTTGTACTCAGAGAGGCTGTGCATAAACAACGAACGCACTTATTTTTGGGCCCCTCCTCTGCCCGGCCCGGGTTTTCGCGCTTTACGATGGGTTCGCTTCGTCTTACGACCGATTTCTCTCTGCAACTCGAGGCGCGCAGCAGTTACGCCAAGGCTGGTAAACACCTGAGGAATTGTTAATTGACCGGATGCTGGTTTGCTAGCGTTGTTGAAACGAAATTGTACTAACAAAACACACGTTATCAATCGCGAATAAATTGTTGGCAGAGAAAGTTGAAAAATAAGAAAGAGTTGTAAAATTATCTTTCAGTTAGTCATGTAAAAAATACACTTATTATCGTTGGGGGTCTGTGATTTATCTAATATTTACCATTTAAACAAAAAATCATACGTTACATAAACTTCTCAATTCAATAAGCGCTCTGAAATCTATACGGAAGAAAAATCCACACCAACCTTAAAACGTCAATTTCTAAGGATTCAAGAAACAGTGCTTGGAACTAAGACGATTCCATGCACTCCCAGTTTTGTTAAGTCAATTTTTTGAACATAATCTATAGAAATCGTCGTATTTGATAGAATTTGAGGTATACCTTAGTAAACAGTGCTCATAATCACGAAGTATCGGGAAGTGATTGCGTGGAAAGGTGTTGGCGTCTGACCTAAGAGGGGCTTTACGATTTTCAATGCTATGGGGACGAGCAATTCTTCAACTGCCGAAAAAATAAAAAAAATAAACTTCTTGTGGTCACGGCGACTCCCCTTAATTCAGAGTGAAAGTGGAGAAGACATGAATTCGTAGTAGATTCACAGAGGATAATAACATAAATGATGCGACATCAACACATATTCTCGCGTTATTTGTAATTTTTGCTCTTTCTGAAAATAGAGAGTTCACCGAACATGGAACCTGCAAAATTGTATAAGCTTTTGTGTTCTATTCGAAAAAAACATTAAAGAAAACCTTTGCAGCCGGTTTGAGAAAATAATTTTAATTGCCCATATTTCACGCAAAATTTCGGAAAAACAATTGAAATGTTCAAAAATGTAAATTAACTTATATTTTGATCTTTATTTTAAAAAATAATTCAGAAGAAAGAGCTCTACCTTAAATATTATAGTTCCATGAAGACGCCGAAAAGGTTAGATATTTTTCAGTTTTCAAAAATTCAGAGTGTTTAACACAAATGAAATCTGCGTTTTTTAGGCGTCTATCCGAGAAAGAAAATAATCCAAAATGTTTTAGGTATATCTGAAGAAATCTTAAAAAGCAATATATTCTTCACACTGCCTTTAGTGATAGTTCAGTAAATTCATTAACAGAACTGGACCTAAAGCTGTAGATGGTTTCTGAATCCTACGTGATACAAGTAATTCGAACCAAAGAAGGGGAAGGAAATCTACTACAATTTATACGGGTAATTTGATCATTACGTGTCACAGAGACCACAAAGCTTTATCAGTGCTATATATGTTTCCAATAAAATCAGAAGATTAAGTAGCTAGAATGCTTCTGTCTATGAGTGCAGTGAATCTCAAATCTGGCAATCTTCCAAAAGATTCAGGCGACAGAAAGAATACACAGACAGCAAAATACGGTAATTTTGTTCCCGTAAACGTTTGAACGTATGAAAAGAAATGCGGTGAAAAATTGTGACATAAGCCAGACCCCCATTCCGCCGTTTCCTGAAATTCTTTCCTAAGGGAAATGTGCAACAGGTCTAACAGGAAGTGCCCATGCCGCTGAAATAAGAGTGAGTTTTAGTAGCAGTTCATCCACCATAAGACATAAAGTCTCCGAATAAATAAACTCGTGATTTCAAATTTGCTTGTAAATCATTTCTTCAAGGAAATCGTGAACAGCAGACGTGTGAACATTTTCAACATGTGCATTTGTATTTGAAATTAAAAATACTTATTTATAAATATGGATATTATACAGTTACATATTTCGTGCAAATCATAATCCATAGGTGTAAAGATGTAAAGAAGTGCGTATATAGTATTTCATTAAACAATATTTTGTATTATACTACCAGGTACCTCCCATCAGCGAGCCACTGCCCCAGCCGGGCCAATCTCTAAGCTCCCGACCGGTCTTCCGGCATGTGTGCTTGTGTAGTGCATGTTATTTTAAGTGTGTAAGGCAAGAGAATAGGACGGGATATAGGACGAGAATAGGATGGATGATGCCGTTACCCATCTCTCCTGGTCAGCTCATAGGCATGCATATAACTTGTATATATTTATGTAAAGGTGCGTAGTGTTTGTTTTTGTTCGCGTTCATAAAAGTGAAGAATATTTTCATCGGTATACTGAATTTTGTTTGTTACATTGTCTTAAATATTATCTTCCTGAAATCTGTAAAACGAGTTTCCTGGATGACCTGGTGATATTTAAACTTTAAAGGAAAAAGGAGCTGCAGAGCCCAAACTGTGCAGCAGCAAGACTTCGGAACTTTAGCCATGAGCGAAAAGGTTGAACCTTGGCTTTCGTTCTTTATATTGATTGCTTCCGGACGCGTCAACGGTTGAATTCATTAGTCACGTAAGTGTAGTGCGCGTTTTACCGCGAGGTGCGGTAATTTTACCCCCTTGGATGGTGAGATACAGCGCCGGGTAAAGGAAGCAGGTATCTCCCACCATCGCCCCAGCTAGGGCAAGCTCTTAAGTTCCCGGCCGGTCTCCCGAATGTGTAGTCGTGTAGTGTGTGTAAGGAGAGAGGATATGAAAAGGAAGAGCAAGGAAAGATCGCCCATAGTCAGTGACGCGTTTGTTAGGGTTCTGTCCCCGCATTCGCCTGGTATTGATCGGACAAACCACGGAAATTTACCGATTACCGACCAGCCAGCCCCTAGAGTTTTCCAGGCAGCGTCTTAAATAGACCCTACTATCTACTTAGTGTCAAATTACCTGTCACCGTCAGAGGCACTGCGGTGACATCAGTTGATGCCCTGATCCCCCTCTCAGTTTTCGTCCGTATTCTATCGCACAATGTACATTGTACAAATCAACTTGCTGCAGCTGAGGGACCCGCCCGTGGTTTCCGTATGGCTCGCGACATCCGCCTTCGGGGAGGTAAGGATTATGAAGTTAACAGGCTATTCTTTAAAAATGCCTCTGAATAAAAACGAAAATAGTCAGAATTCGACACCAGAGTCCTTAAGATAGGAGCGAATGTATTGCCCTTGTTTGTAAAATTTTGCTCACAACTCGCATCCCTGACCTCAGCGATGCTTCTCATGTTGCCCCCCTCGGCGACGTGCGCAGACACTGTAAAGCCTCACGAGCGCATTTAGGCCTTGGGAAGCAGAGAAACTTTTGATGTGATGCTTTGAAGCAGTGAAGCGGCAGAACCACCGCCCCGCCCCCACTCCCTCCCGCTCCGCCCCCGTCACGCCTCTCCCCGCCCCGCACTGCCCCTGCCCTCGCCCGCCCGCTCCTCTTCTCGCCATGCCATCACACGTGGTCACGAGCACCAATCGGGCCAACGCATCAACACACCCTTCTTTTCCTCCCGCCTCGCTCCAAGTCTTCCTCTCTTTCACCTCCCCCGCCATAACATTCCATGCCTCCGCACCGTCCAACCCAGTTCTACCACCGGCCCTCCCTCGCCACCCCACAACGCTCACATGCGCTCCTCACTTAGAATTAGCATTTGGAATTGGAATTAATGCCTTATTTTACGTGGCGAGACTCGGGCCATCAGGACCGCTCTTCCGTCTGACCACGCAAATTTCGTTACGCTCCTTTCGCCAACTAGCAGAGGAAGGAGGTATTTCTTGGGCGAGAAAGAGGCGTTTTTGAATTTAGCTCGTCATTTAGGCGTCATTTAGGCTTGAGGATCTTTAACATGCAAGTAAATCTACTAACATGGGTCAGCCGGCTTTACTTCCCCTCCGAAGCAAGGCGCACGAAGCATTTTTTCGCCCTTAAAAATCCACATCTCCCCGCACCGTCCCAAACCGGCCCGCAATGCAGTCGCTGTCGGGAGGAGAATTCTCTGATCAATCGGTTTCTCTGATCAATACCAGACAAATGAAGGAGCAGTAACCAAACACACGGGCCCCGGCGCGCGCGCGATCTTCCTACCTCTTCCTTCTTCTATTCCCACTCCATACGTACAGACACACACACATACACACACTATCGCTCATGCTGGGAGACCGGTCAGGGGCTTAGAGCTTGTGCCAGTTGTGGCGGTGTCCTTCCGGTGGGAGATACCTGGCTGGAGAAACCCCGCCAGCAGAGAGGGAGGTCGGCGGCGGATCTCACCATTCAGCGAGGGAAGAGCAAAGTCATCGCACGAGGAATACACAAGGACTACATTTATGACACCAATGACCTTAGCAGTTGACGCGCCCGGAATCAATAATCAATTAATCTCACCTTTGCTGGACATGTCAACGATTAGGGACTGGAGGTGCGTAAGCGCAGTGGCCGGCTCACAAGCTTTTCGCAGGCAGGTTCCATAGCAGAAGAAGATGCAATTTTGTGTCTCGAATTCAAAAACGTAGAAAACACCGGAGTAAACACGCGTCAAGTGGGCAGCAACGGAGAATGGATGGGAGCAGTAGACCGTTAGAGAAGGCGCAAGAATTTCACTTATGAAAACGGGAAAAAAGAAACTTTAAAATGGAAGCTATGGAATACAAATAAATTGTTTTCAAATAAATGATGATGTTAAAAATAACATTATGCGGATTTCGTAGACAGAAGATAAACTCGAGAAATGAAAGGAACTGGATGGAATGAAATAAAAATTCAGTAATAGTTTGAAGGGATAAAACAGAAAAAAAATATAATTTCCAAAAATATACTACAAGAATGGAATGAATGAAATATTTTGAGAAATTTATACAAATAACTAACATTTTCTACTTTTACAAATATTTTTAGAAGTAACCACGCAAGTCGATTTAAGAATACAGTTTAGATCCACTGGTAAAATTATTTCATGTAAGGAACATAAATGAACTTCTCTATACTACAGTGAATGTAAAATTTAAATATATTTTGGACTATCGATCTGATTGGACAATTCATAGGGTATCAAGCAAAACAACACGAAATAATAATTTTTCACGGTCTTAACGTTTGATTGACAGACGCAGCCAACCCGTTCATCAGGACTCCTTAGGCGTCATTCTCCCCATTTTAAGAAAGAGATCGTTGTCAACTTCCTACTCAGACCACTACAAATCCAGTAAGGCCAACAACATCTCCAGCGTAGCGTTTTGCAATATCTCCTTCAGAACTCGATGACTGCATCGAGATCGCACTGAGACAACACGCGAAATGTAAGCGCTGTTTATTCCTCGCTCAGGAAGGAGGGCGGCGTTGTGTACTTCAGCGCCGCCGACCTGAAGGCGAAGAATCGGTAAATATTAGGTCTTATGTCAGAAGACCTCTACTTCCTGAAAGCAAGCGCAGCTGACACAAAGCAACTTGACAACAACGTGCAACGCAATGAGCCTTTGCGCATGAGAAAGAAAGGAGAGAGGCAATTCGTACAGGATGAAAACACAAGATTATTGTCAAAACTATGTACAACGAAGTAGATACTCTGGCACAAATCCGCGAAATAAAATAGGTCATAATTACAAGACTAAAAATAAGTAATTTTAGAAAAAAAGAATGACTTTGCCTTTAATCAAACGTTTTGGATTTTACGGCATTATCATTTTAGACCTCTTTTCCAAAATCCGAATATTCACAGCAAATATGAAGCGCACTTAAAACAAAACTCGCAAATTCATTGGAATCAACGGCCAAAATAAAATGAAACTTTTTTTGTCTTTCACGAAAGACCCTTCGACAAAGCCTCGGGACGTCCACGAGAAAAAAAAACTCTCTAAACATCCCCACTCGTTCGCAATTAATCCCGCCGACATCAGAGAGCGCCGAAATGCTGCATTACATTTCTATGGTGCACCGCCGTGCCGCGCCGCGCCGCGCCGCGCCGCGCCGCGCCGGCTAGCGTACAGCGTCTCCGGGAGTAAGAGGATTTTGCGGCCCTCGCCGACGCTTGTTTCGCGTGAAAACCTCTTAGCAGAGCGTGCGTCGTGTCGCGACGTTGCGCCAGCTAGCTTCGCCGCCCACGCGACATGCCGTGCCATTGCACCCCCGGGCGCTAGGGGAGATCTCTGACGAATTACACGCCCCCTCGCTCTCTCTATCCTTCCTCCTCTTCTCTCCTCCCCGCTGCGCCTTTCTCTCTTGCGCTAGAGAAGACCTCCGACGAATTATTGCACTCCCACCCATTCCCTTTCCTTCCTCCTCCCCTCTCCATTGCCATCGTGCTTCCTTACCTCTTTCCCGTCCATTCTCTCTCCCGCCCTCCTTCCCTCCTTACTCCCTGTCTCATTTCTTTCATGTCTCCCTCCCTCTTATTCTCTTCCCCTCTGTTGCTTCCACTGTATCACCCTCCGCCTCTCCCATTCCTCCTCCTGTCTTACCCTCACTCGCTCTGTCCCCCCTTTTCTGATCTGCTTCTCTCCCATTGCTCCCTACATTTGTACTACCTTCCCTTCCTTTGTTCATTCCCTCCCTCTACCACCCTCTTCCGTCCTGCCTCGGTCAAGGGTCGAACTTCGCTGTCGCGCAATAATGAATAACGCAAAAATTAGCATATAAATATTACATACTACTGTAGAGAATTAATTTATTACTGCGTTTAATGTGCCGCCCAATACAAGAGCAATTACAGCTCTCAACTTGTGCATCGGCGTACGCCACCACTACTTGTCACTTCCACCGAAATAAAATTTCGCGTACTTCAAAACGGCGGGCTGAACAATTCGTGACGCGGCAGGTCGCAGCCCGAGCCAAGGGCCTCGGAAAGGTTAAGTCGGCTCTGCCTCCCCTCCCCCCTCCCCCCTCCCGGTCCACCTGCGCGGCGGCGCCCGCAGCGCCCGGAGCGTGATGTCAGCCGCTCAAAGCAGAGGGGCTCCCCGTCGCCTTGGCAACAGCTCGCGCCCCGCGCCCCCGCGCCCCTGCGCCCCCGCGCCCGGCGCAGTGGGCCCAAGTCCTCTGCTCGGGACGAACTTCGCCCTTGGCGGAGGGCAGGCAAATGTTCGTAAACAACGAGAATGGCTTCTACACGTGATAATTCATATAATTATAATAGTAATAATAATAATAATAATAATAATAATAATAATAATAATAATAATATCTCTTGAAGAAGTCCCTGTGGTCATCTCTGCAAATGGACTGATCTATGAAGAACTAATTTCATCGTCTGAAAGGCTTGGCCTGAAGAAGAGGCACATTCAAACAATACAAAAGGCAGTTTTCCTATGTACTGCACGCATCGTGAGGAAGTTTTTATTGAAATAACTGACCGCTTGAGTTTGCAAGCGAAGCAGGCAAATTTGGTTATACAAGGTTTCGGTGTCTGCTATAGGTACCTCCCTAACCGAGAGACTTGAAGAAATAATAATAATGTCGACTCTGCGGCAGCCGTCGTCTGCGCCGAGGAGACTGCAGGTTCGAGTCCTCTGAAGACTTGGTCGTATTTGTGATTGTCCATTCTCCCCTCATCATCATCCTATCATCTCATACTTCACACTTCAAGGCGTATCAATCTTCTCGTACTGAAGACATTAGCTGAAAAATGATCCTGGACAAATTAATCGTTTAATGGATGTAAGCATGTCATAATACCTATACGCAATATATTCATATATTATTATTATTATTATTATTATTATTGATTATTATTATTATATTACTATTATTATTATTATTATTACTAGTATATATATTATTATTATTATTATATGATTATATTATTATTATTATATTATTATTATATTATTATTATTTTGTGTATGCAAAATGTTGTCAGGGAGCAAAATTAATTTGCTTCACAAACTTGCAGTTAATTTTTTATTTATGGTTCTAATTAGCTAATACCCTCACTCCTGCTACTCGAAAAGAACTTTTCTGTTTTTATGTGCAAATGTTTATTTTTAAAGAATACAGAACACCGGAAGACTGCTTGAGGAAATACACTTGTGTAAATGTGCTTGCGTTCGTTTATTTCCTTAAAAAAAAAACTTGATTACTCTATTGCTAATCTATTTGGACATCCTTGCCATTCTTTAAAAACAATATTCTATTTCCTAGTTACCAGTGGCACACATCACACAATTTATTAGCTAATATTTTCCAAGAGTTGAACACGGATATTTTCCAAGCCTATATTATTTTGAATGCAATTATTGTGACAATTCTAAATTTAAATTAATGTGGATATATAGATTTGCAAAGCACACTTTTCAAGCCAACAGATTAACAGTAAATAAATAAATATATCACAGTTAAAATTTAATATATTCCCACCTTTCATTATGTTCGCCATTAATACCACATTTACAGATGAAGAAAATTAACTGCAATAAAATGTCTCTGTTAACACGAAATTAAGTACATGTTAGTATTAGGTTCATCCGATTCTGCTAATTTTTACTTTAAATGAAGATATGTGAAAACTGCATTTTCAAATTATATTCATGTGAATCGCCATTGCCCTCGAAAAAAAACATTTCATAATTAATCAAAATCAATATCATCAACAAAATTTACGCTTAAGTCCGTTCGAAAGTTCTGATGGTTCCCGTGTACTACCGCGAAGCGACAGTCTATCATCACAATGCAACCGAGAATCACAAGGATTAAGTATTCTTTGAGCAGGAAAGTACCATTCAAATATTGCACAGATGCAAATTTTTTAGACCTTACTACATACAAGAAAAATTGCGTACTTTTTATGACACCATTTGAAAAATGATGAGTAAGAAGAAAACGATATGGATAATTATTCGCGCGCAGAACGATTATGCTCTTCGTCTGCATGAGGCTTTGGATTTAGCCACTGCAGCGCAACGACTGCAATCACAAGATGTGAAAAGCTCTGTGTACTGAACAAACATAATCGAAATAGTTTACCTGTAGGCGGTTATTAAAATCGTTTAACTGATCTAATAACAATCCAAAAAATGCAATGTCAAATAAGTTACTGCTTAAAAAAAAGTAGCATTTTATAATATAAGTCATAGAATTTAATACATGTTTACAGTGAGATTTAATCCTCAATAATATCGACCATTTAATAGTCAAAACTTGAATTTCATAAAGATTTTTTATTTTACTCATGAATCTCATTTTAAAATATATTTTAAAGAAACACGTTTTTAAAATGATCTTACAAAACTATATTATTATATTATCTTGGTTCGAGTCACTCCGCGAATGATTTATTTTTCTGGCGCGTCAAATACTTAGGCCTATTAGACTAAGTGAGGGTAACGGGCATTGCTTCACAACTGAGTTGGCGATGCTCCCTACCGTGTTGGAACGCGACTATTCAGGCTTCGAATACACGTCTTATTAGGCTGTTTAAAGTTTCATATATCGCCTTAATGAATCCTATGATATTATTCATGATTGAAGTTATAAATAATATTTTTGACGTAAAATAATCAAAGAGTAGCGATGTCACATCCCTTCAGGAATACCCTCGAAAGCCTGCAAGTTGACGTCAGTCGCCGCAGCGGAGATAAGACACTACCGTAAACTCAACTAAACGACCTGAGTCTGTGCGCCGCGCCGACGAAGCCTAAATACGCCAGAAGCGATGACACAGCAGACATTAGATATATAATATCGACCGACGACGCAAGTTGTGAATTACGCGGCCCGTGTAGATATGCCAAGCAGTATCACTGGGTGAAATCTCTTACCATTCAGGGTTGTTTACCGAATGAGTACAACAGTTTTGCTTTTTGTTGTTCCGCTCTTTTTTTTCCTCTTCCTTTCTACATTTTGTATTCTTCCTTTCTTTAATTTCTTTCCTTTCTTTAATTTCTTCCTTTCTTAATTTCTTCCTTTCTTAATTTCTTCCTTTCTTAATTTCTTCCTTTCCTAATTTCTTCCTTTCCTAATTTCTTCCTTTCCTAATTTCTTCCTTTCTTATCTTTATTCCTTTTCTTTATCTTCTTTCTACCTTCCTTTCATTCTCGAATTTTGTACCAGTTACTTGCATCAGTCACATGACGGGCAGAAACCAAAGCACTGGTCATTTAGAAGAGGTTCTTTCTTCTTGTAGATATATAAGAAATATTTTGCAAATATTATTCCTTCACGAAGAACAGTCTTTCTTACGCTCAGCCTCCCGATGGAGTGTGTGATACTATGTTGATTATATAGGTACTAGAGATATACCAAAATTTTGATATAATATGTAAGCACTATACGTGATTGCAACACGTAAGATCTTTCACCATTTTAGCTTGCTTTAGAGTCAGCAATGTTTTATTATATTTGGTCATACAATTTGGATCATTTATTTTCATTTGACTTCCAATACGCTGATCTCCATGTGAGACGGTGGTATACAGAACATTATCAAAAATATAATGCAGCCGAAAGCAGAAAATATCCAGAAGGAATATTTTGGCCTTAAAGCAATTTTTGAAGCGTAGAGCAAAATTGGGTCTTTTGGGGCGGGGTGTCAATTCACAGGTCTCAGAGGTGCTGTAAAAACACACTAAATAATTAAGAAAACAATAGTAATGTTTTATTTTATTGCGCTTTATATAGCCGTTACTGCACGAAACCCCACGAATGATATAGTACAACATTTTCGATTCCCATTTCTAAGCTATAATTTTTAGCACAACCACGCACCGAAGTATATAAAATAAGTTTTCAAAACACATTTTCTAAACACGAATCTTTCTCTACACTCTCAGAGAATATTTTTTCCATCTTTTGAGACCTGAACAACATATGCAATATGTTGTCCACGTTCTTTCCCGGTAATGATTCATCCGAAAACGAACAGTCAAAGAAAACACTTACAAAGACAATTCCTTCTTCGGTTTATCTTTTGATAACTTAGTTGGTGAACCACGTACCGAAGTAGTTCAGGCGATCACAGTTACGCAATCTCAACTCCAAACAACAGGTCCTCAGATTCAGAAGTACAATATTACTCCGAATTTTTTTTTCGTGTTTCTTGGAAAATACAAGCAAATAAACAAATTTATGTTAAATATTACTATTACATGTCAATTTATACTGTGCTGCAATACGCCGTTTAACTAATGTCTCTTGATTTGATACTTGATATTACATTCGAGGTTAGGGCTATTGAAATAAAGTGAATAGCATCATCAATAAATAACAACAATTACTATTGTCTGAAACTACATATAAAATGTTTGAAATACCCGGACTCTAGATATCAGGTAATTCGAGGTTTCTAGGAGACATGTCAGTTATCGCATATTTCGACTAGAAGTTTGGAATTATTGAACACTGTGGACATAAGAAACATGAAGGACATTTCAATAAACGCGAGATATCAACGTCTTAGCGTTATTGAATTGCGAGTTCACAGACTTTCATTGGAGTCGGACTTTTTTCCATTCCGAGCTTCAACAGTGCGAAATGCTTCTTGAAGATCGCTCCCTACAAAATCCCATCTCAGACGAGATATGAAAAGCAGCCTGCCGCTGATGCTCTCGGGCTGTCCGCATTGGGCAACGCAGCGCAGCGAGGCCACTGCATGCAAGGGACTTCCCAAAGCACAACCCCCACTGCGACACAAGAAGACCCTTGCCACCGTTGTTGAAGATTTTTGCCCCTACCGCTACCACACCGACACGCGCCTGCTGAGTTGGCTCAGAACTAGCATTTGCGTGATCTTGGCTGTCCGGGTGACGCCGCGTCGAAGGCTGTGTTGCCGACGTTTCCACCATCTTGTCGTGGGCAGCCTCAGGGCTGGTATGCATACCACCCGGACAGCCAAGATCACGCATATGACTCTGGCCACGGACGCCAACGACTTCACAGAACTAGCATTGTCTCTGCTTATGCACTAACTCTGACCGGCAGTAACTCTGACCGGCAGGACCTAGAGTTGAACACTAACGCTGATCAAATTCAGCCGTTGTTTGGAGCAGAATTCTAGCGGCCAGATACTCTGATCGGAAGTCTTCCGTGGTTTCTCCGTTCAACACCCGGCGAATGTCGGAGCAGTACCCTAACAAACGAGCCACGTCCGCATGTGATCTTTCCTTTCTCTTCTTTGCCTTATCGTTTTCCCTTACACACACATCCACTACACTACCCCTCTCTTTGGGAGCCACGAGCTTGTCCTGGAAGGGGCGGTGCTACGCCGGGAGAAGAACCTGGAGTGGGAAATCTCCTACAAGAAGACAAGTAGATCTCGCCATTTGGCGGGTGGGGAACACTGCCGATTTCGGGATAAAACATTCTGTACAGTAATGGAACTAAGGGCCATTGCAGGTGGCGTGCCACGAAACGTCAATCGCTCAACTACCCCACACAGCCATAAAACCTCCCCCGCCACACACACCGCTACCGCAGTCGCCTCCGCATCGAAATGTGCAGGTAGCTGTATGCGCGAGCCCGCACGTAGCGCGACCTCAGAGAGGCGAAACAGGCAGTGGGCGGCGGCAGAAACGGGTCCCTTTACACCGCGAGGCCGAACGGGTAGAGGGGATGCGGAAGGCACTGGAAGGCGAATATTAGGAAATGAAGGGAGAAAATGTCAAAAAGGAAAACTAAAAGAGTGGTTATTAAATAAGGATTGAGAAGGAATCAACCACAAAGTACTTTACAATATAAATTTAATATAAAGAATGAATAGCCACACACGTGTTTCAGGATTTATTTATCTCATCACCAGTGACACCACGTACTCGTATCATGTATTTATACATGTAGGACTTAAGTTAGCACTACCGTGTATGTGCTGCAGAATACTGTGGCAGTCCCAGTATATAGCCCAAAGCGTGCGTTTCGGTTGCGCGGAGTGAGAATAAAGGCACAAAGCCTAGGTGCCCACTCCGGCATTTATCCTTCCGGTAGAAACTATATGAAGTGTGGGGTAGTATCTCAAGCAGGATTCATAATGTTCCTTCTTTCTAGTACATTTAAATTGTAATATACTTTGGTTGATATCTCGTCGATTCTTAATTAATAATTCATTATGAACTACCACAACATCTCTGTTGCCTCCACGGAATTCAAAAGATGGATCTCAAAAAGTGAAATGTAGATAAATATTCAGGTAAAGAACAATAAAAAGATTATGAAAGAATCAACTGTTAAAAGTAATAGAATAACTCTGCTAACTGTGAGAAAGCAAGCAGTTTGCGCTAAAAGGTGAACAGGTTCTCGATAACAAATGATCCGTACAACAAATACAATTTCTCCAACTTCCAGAAACATAATTCTAGTATTGAATTCTACATTTTGTACGTTCGTATATGACTTCCTTTACACTGTCATTTCGGCTGAACAGGAAAGAAATCCTGATTTTTAACTAGGAAGAGACTATAGGGAAAAGTACTGAGTTTGGGGTGTCTGTCCAATGAGGAAAGTGTAACCTTAAGTAAGTCCAATTTACGAAATGACATCTTCCGTTTGTACGTTGCCACATGCATTTCCAGCAGTTAAACTTTTCCAAGTAACATCCTCATTTCCTTTGTAATATGTTGGAATTTAACATAATCATGTAACAAAATGTTCCAAACACGTACGAAAATTTAAAACTAAAAATGACTTATACACCGTATTGACTGATCATTCGCTTCTAGTGAGGTAAATGATTTCAATTCACGAATATCCATTGCCTCTATTTTAAAATAAAATAAAAAATTAAATCAGGCAAAATATATAGTTATGTTTCATAACTTCCATACAACATAATAATCCATTTAGCACACTCATTCCTTACTTTGTGGGCGCGTTTGTTAGTTTTTTCGTTTTCTCCGGTGTGAGAGAATTTTTAGTGCGACACGGAGCTACAATATGGTCCGTGCGCAATCGCAGTACACATTGTGTTAAATATTCCACACTCGTTGAGTTCATCCCGAGGGCACGTCCTTCTATTCGAGGGCGTGACGTCAAAGGAAAAGAGGGACCCAGCTAATTCAATGACTACCCTTAATTTGCACAGTGTGTGGGCGCACTCGGCGAAAAATCAACCAACAGAGATGACGTTCAACTAAGAGCAGCGAAGGTCAGCTCCATACGTGCCCATCTGAATACTTCATTACTGCAACGCCTCGCAACCTGGGATATGTTTGGGTGTCGGACGAGCTGTAGACCTTACGAAAGATTGGCAACGTACGAAAATATGAATAACGAATAAATCAACATGTTTCGTTTTCTAAATATTACCTGAGTATCATAGTTCTAATTCTAATAATGATTACCTGATTTAATCAACTTATATAGGACTTTATTATTAGAAAGTTTTGAATATTTAATTTGTGTTGGAGGGAGATGTGACGATTTGAGTGAAATAATGTACATTCGATTGGAAATTGAAAGTCGTGAGTGAAACTATCTCAGAAAATGTATTCAAATTGCGACACCTATCAAAACATTTTCAATGTCATGCACTACTTTAAGCAATCAGCGATTTTCGAGAAAATGAACGTTGGCAAAACCTTCTTGCATTATTAATTAAATGACTAACGATCTTTTCTACCTAACAATTCCAAGAATCCACAAGACTAACGGACTCATTACTCTCTCATGAAATGTAAGGAGAACATTGTTTGTCGTATACAGAGATGATATTTGCGAAGGGCTGGAATATCGAGATTCCAGTTGCGAAGTCTGCGCCTACCAAACATGCCTACAAAAAACGTAAATACGTTCAAACACTAGACTGCAATATCAATAATTTATCTATAAATTTGAGAGATAAGATATTATTTAGCAATAATAAGACGTCTTAAAAAAATGCAAGTCTCTAAATTTACTTTACAGATTTTGAAGTGCTGTTACACGTGTATCAATTGTATTAATGGAGAATACTATTGAGTATCTTCTTCAATGTTGATTAATGCAAGTCAACAAATTTACCTATAGTTTAAATGTATTGATAATAAAAGGAAGTGTTGGTAGAATGTGAAAAGGTACAGGAGATGTAAAACCGAAGAAAAGGGTGAGTCCATAAACATGCAAAAATAATATGTAGGCTTGTGTAAAATCAATTGTACTTAGAGAGTAAGAAAAAAAACCTGTATATTATAGCCCCGATGAAGAATGAATAAAAGCCGAAACGTTGGCACTGATCTTCTGTTGACCCAAAGTTATGAAAGTTCCTTGCAATTTTAAATAAACCTTTCATTAAAAAGAAAAACAACGCGCGCGAAGTGGGTGCATCCTTGGGCAGTGGGTGTGGGGACGCGGCGCGCTGGCCAGGTGAGAGGCGATGTCGGGCGGTTCCATGCAGCGCGGGAGTCACCGTTCTCGGTAACGCTGAAGGCGCTCGTTAATAATACACCAACGCCGATGAAGAAGTCGAATGTGTTTCTCCGAACACGCCAGGAGGAAAAAACATGCCACACGGCATTTGGAAGTCCAAGTCGCGAATTAAAAGAAAGAGAAAAATACGCAGAAGTAGATTCATTTAGGCATTTCAAGATCAGAAAAATGAAAAGGTAAAAACGAACGAGAAGCTCTATACCAACGTGGGAATACTAGCGTGGGAACTAATAAAAATCGCAAAACGCGAGAAAGAAAAAGGAAGGAATACGATGATCACAATGAAAATTAACAGGAGAATTAAAAAGAAGATAAGAAATAACAGAATTAAAACTCTGTTTCCTAGATATAAAAGCGATAAAATTATAAATTACTAGAAAAAATATTAATAAATTAATAATTATATTTAATTATCTAAAACTTAGACGGACATGATGAACAAAACGAAGACAAAGAAATAATAGAAATGACTGACGCGTGAAAAGGAGAACGAGAATAATAGGAGAAAGAAAATTGCGAAAAAGAGGAGAAAAACCAACAGGAATTAAACATACACACAAAGAGTTCACACGAGAGAAGAGAAGTGACACTCCCAACCTTCGTAGTAGGTGCAAATTAATCACTGTCGCGGCACCTGTCCGAAGTTCCCCGTCACAAAGTGTACGTCGCTTCCAGGGCAGCGGCGGCTGCAGAAGGAATGGGAGACGAGGGAGCGAGTTCTTCAATAAATACAACCTTTTTTCCATTCAACTAATTCATAACAATTACCGGAAATTGATCACGCCATGTATTAAGAAAAATAAAGCGCATAAAGCAAATAATGTTTAAAAATCATATTTTTTTCCAAGAACTTTCACATTTTTATCAAAACTTTCATCATTAAACCACTTACATTTGTGAAGGGGTGACCAAATTGAAAGGAGTCTCCCGCTTGCTGTGTGTATCTGCCCCTGCTTTTCCGCGATTCCCGCCATGGAAGGAACTCTCCAGAAGAGCAACAGAGAAATAAGAACGCGCTCTCGACACAAGTGCGTGGAACTACACACCTACACTCATTTGTGCGTGAAAGGTGTTCATAGACCGACAAATTTCGTGGCTCGTCAGGTCCAATAATTTCCAATCGGTTTAGTGTAGCTCAGCGTCAGCATTGTTGGTGTCTCTGGAGCGACACTGACACGGAGGTCCAAGGATTTGTGTCCCGATTCTCCTCCCGACCTCTTTTTTGCCGTACTTTGATATTCAGACATAAGAGGGGCTCGACATTAAGAGTTTTTTGCGCCGAAAAGTCGCCATTTTCCGGCGTACGATTACAATACTTTTTCTTAAGGCGAGAAAGTAAAAATGGACATTCTACTTTACGTACATTAACGTCTAGGCTTTTTGGTGCTTGATATTTAAACTGAAATGTGAAAAGGAATTCTTACATACAAAACAAAGTATTTTATAATTTCACATTTCAAACGGCAATAAATCTAAGTTCAATTGGAGGGAAAAATCGACAGAGATTATCGATTAAGATATAAGATTATTTTAATCATAGAAGAATACGTAAAGTCAAATAGTGTACGTATTTACTAAAAATTATCCATCCGTTCCTGTGGAACGGATAACTTTCTATATATTTTTATTCAGAGAAACATGTTCTTTACTTAGAAATCCGATCATCGTACATCGTCCCTAGTTTCTGCGCATTCACATATCAAAATGTAAATCCATTATAAAATTAAATTAGTTCACGTATAAAAATATTCGAATTTGTGTACTCAAAATATTCGTCATGTGTTTAACCTACAATATTTTCTTTCGAAATCTGATACTTTGTTGCATGAAAATGTCGCGGCGAGCCACTGTCACGTGTAGCAATCTCTGCACAATAACACATCCGCTTTCCTCATTTCCGTCAACAGATATGCGACCTTCCGCATTGTCGGTATAACAAAGCGAAATAGTGTGCGTTGTACTAGCAGCGTTAAAAGATGGCAGGCATTTACTCGAACTGAAATCAAGTTAATTTCTAGTCACGCGTGATTATTCTCTCAATGAATAGTGTGTTTGGACACAGCATCCCATTTACTCATAATTTCCTTATTAAATAAACGGGACATTTTTTTAAAAAGAGAGCATTTTCTTATATAGAAAACAGGAATGAGAGCAAATTTTCAACCTGAAACTAACGCATTTTATTGGGCTAAGATTGCCTTTGTACTATATCATATCTCAGTCACATACAAGGAGGTCATGTGACAGGATTCCTATTCTAACGAGAACTAGAATACGAAATATGAAAATGTGTTTATTTATTTATCGTATGGGCTATTTTTGCGGGGACACTACAATTGGCCACAGTTCCTCTTCTTCCCGTGAATATGACTAAGGCTTCCTAGATATTTTTTTCTTATTATGTATTATTTCAGATAAATACAATATGTGAAAAAAATGCTATGAAGTTAGATGTTAAAAATGTCTCACTTTAAAAGAGTGAACGGAGCGGTTTAATAGACGATTGTGATAAATATATACCACAAACATGCCGCCTAAGTACTTGTTCATAATAAATTTTCTAAATAAAAAATAAAGATTTCTTCGTTTTAATATAAATACCATTAGAAAGTTAAAAAAATATTCTAATTATTCAAAATTAGAATTGCTTCACTTAAAATTTTAATTAATTTCTTCATTACACGTAAATGAGTAATTGGCTCATTCCATCGCAAGTCATGTTTATCATGTTTATTGAGAGTCTTTCACTGATTTTCCAAATTATTTTTTCCTTGGTTGAATTCCGTTCTACACTTTCATATCGATAGTGCAAAATTGCCATGTTTCTATTACCTTAAAAGTATTGGCAAGAAACGCTTATTGTCTCTTCGTCAATACATTGATTCAATTTAATTCAGAACATGCCATTCCTTCACATATATAACTTTTTCACTTTCTTAAAAATTAAGAGAATGCCCATTTAGAATAATTCATAAATAAAAAGCCTTCACTTCGAATTAGGGGACTCTGAGGCCTTCCTTATGCCACCTTCGAAATGTCAAATTAAACTTGTTTTGTTACAGCTACAGAAGATTTCAAGAGGAATGAACTCATTGGCGAACATGGTAGCCATGACCTGCAAAACGAAAAATTTATTGTGTAATTTTACTCAAAGGACTCAAACATTAACCTCACATTGATAATATCAAGTTCTAAAAGAATATTCCCATTTAGCCTTAGCGGGGGCACTTCAAGAACAATTCATTTTAAAAGTATACTTTTTCGTAAATGAATTTAAGAAAGCGAGATCCGAACTAAACTTTCCCCTTCACACCGAAATACATCCTCGCCTGCGTCCACAGTACGCAAATTTCTCTGCGGGAGTTTGCATTACGAAACAAGCAGCCTCTGACGAGAGGCCGCGGCCAGGTGCCCCCGCGGACAGCTGACTCGAATGGGCTCTTGGCAGATTGTTGGCTGCTGCCGCCCTGGCCGGAGGAAGAGATGGGAGGAGGAGCGGAGCGGTCTGCATGGAGGATGAGGAGGCGACTTGTGGGAGAGGAGGTGAAGGCCGACAGAGGCAGAGACGGCTGGCGGTACGTGTGGCGGTGGTTGGCGGTGGTGGCGGGCGGAGGCGACGGTGGATGAGGATGTGGGGCGATGGCTGTTGCGGTGGTGCGGCGGAGGACGGTTAAGAGGAGGTAACTCGGTGGCGGCGCGCGAGGCGCGGGGTGGACGGTACAGAGGCGAGAACGGTGGGCGGTGGCGGTGGCGTTGGCGGTGGCCGGTGGCGGTGCCGGCGGGCAGTGGCGGCGGTCTGGACGTGGCGGTTTGCGCGGTGGCGGTGGCGTGGCTGGTTGGCGACGGTTGCCGGGACGTGGGGGCCCGCGTGCGGCGGCCGGTGGCGCCGGCGGTGGCGGCGGTGGCGGCGGAGGCGCCGGCCGGAGGCGGCGGTGGCGGCGGTGGCGGCGCGGAGGCGGCGGAGGCGGGCGGTGCGGCAGGGTGGCGGCGGTGGCGGCCGATGGCGGCGGAGGCGGCGCGGAGGCGGCGGTGGCAGGCGGCGGTGCGCGGCGGTGGCGCGGTGGCGGCGCGGCTGGCGGCGGAGGCGGGGCGGAGGCAGGCGGTGCGCGAACGGTGGCCGGTGTCCGTGCTCGGCCCGGAGCGGCGTGGATGGATGGCGTTGCTGGTGGCTGGCGGCGGAGGCGAAAGGGCGGTGGCGGCGGAGGCGGTTGGGCAGCGCGGAGGTGCGTGGCCGGTGCAGTGGCGGTGGCGGCGGTGGCTAGGCGGTTGGCGCGGGCGGGTGCGGCTGGCGTGGGACGGGCGAGGGCGGCCGGTGGCGCGGTGGCGGGCGGGTTGGCGGCGTGGCGTTGCGCGCGTGGCGGCGGGAGCGGCGTGCTGGCGGAGCGGCGGCGGGGCGCGGCGGAGGCGCGTGGGAGCGGCGTGGCGACGGTGGCGGCGGTGCGGCGGGAGCGGCGGCGGCTGGCGGTGGCGGCGGCGGGGCGAGTGGGGCGGACGCGGAGCGACCGGGCGGTCCGGAGGCCGGCGGAGTGCCGGTGGCGGTGGCAGCCGGAGGCGAGGGTCAAGGCAGTCGTCCGGGTGGCAGGTAGCGCGCGGCGGCGGTCGGCGTGGATGGCGGCAGCGGGCTGGCGGCGCCGGGTTGGCGGCGGAAGATGAGATGGTGGTGGCGGTGGCAGCGGTGACGGGCGAGGGGTCAAGGGAGTTCGTCTCCGGGTGGAGGTAGCCGCGGCGGCGCCCTCCCCCACTCCGCTCCGCTCCCCGCTCCGCACTCTTCCGCAGGTCCAGGTGATTCCCGGTTGGCGCGTCCCGTCGGCGGCCCGAGCGCCTCAAGGCCGAATTCGCGTAAACGGTCGGCTAACATTTATCAAAGGGACCTGACCGAGGGATTGTAAAAGTCTATCTAAATTACATTGATGCTCATATTATTTTGAAGCAACGACGTTTTTAACCAAATATTAGTTAAATAATAATATAACATCACTAGAAACATCAAAAACTGCACGGCATCCACAATCAAAGGTCGAAACTGCGATTAGTGAATACGAGTTTCGTCGTCATTTCTTTCGTTACTTCTGTTTGAACATTTAGACTCATCGCTTCGAATCTTACGCCCATTCATCACTCATTTGTCGATGCGTGTCAATGTGACAGTTTCCTCAAACATTCTTCCATTGCAAACGGTTGCAGCATCCATAAAAACCTCACACGTTTTGATACTAGATATTTGATTTATTACACTATTACACGTACATTGATGCAAGAAAAAGTATTTTCCATTCTCTTCACTCTCAATGCGACAATTAGCATTTCATTAATCAAGAAGGCAGAGAACTGCGAGGTCATGACCTTCGAACCTTCCAGAACAATTCGTGCAACACACGTATTAACGACAATATAATTTACCTTTTTTTTCAGGCGTGAAAGAGACAATGCAGTAATAAACTGCTTTACAGTAGTTCGTGAACATTTCACGCGGCACAGTCGAGAACAGAGCTAAGCGAGCCATCGTTGCATATCCCGATTCGCGCTCTACCTTATCGACAAGGATATCGCAGCGAAATGATTGCAGTGTCCATCCACGGCAGACCCCTCCGAGCTCATTCTGCGCGCTCCAATTGGTTGGTCTACTAATGATTCCTGGCGCGCCAACTGGTAAGGTCATTAGTCCCGTAAGTGTAGTACATGCTTTATATCGTTAGGTGGTGGTGATAATTCCCCGCTGGCTAGTGAGATCCGGCGCCTACCGTTGGTTAAGGGAGTTTCCCGCAACCAGGTATCTCCCACCAGCAGAGCACCGTCCCACCTGGGAGAAGTTCTAGGCTCCCGACCGTTCTCCCGACATGTGTGGTATTGTAGTGCATGTAAATGTGTGTATGTATAGCACAAGGAATGGGAAGGAACGATCGCGCGTGGTCTGCGGTCCGTTTGTTAAGGTTCTGCTCCGGCATTCTCCTGGTGTTGATCGGAGAAGCCAGGGACATCTACCCATCGGAGCAGCCGGCCTCCAGAATTCTTCTTTAGCCAGGGATAGAACTCTACCCAACTGTCTAGCTCGAGACAAAAATCCTGCCACCGTGGGAACTCGAACTTGGGACCTCCCCGTTAGAGGTACTGCAGTGCACGTTCTGACCCTTCCCACATCCTCACTCCTCCATCCCCACCTCTCCCACTTTCTTCTCGTTAACTCTTTCAGCACATACAGGAACAGAGAGACTGGCATGAAGGCTGTTTGCAAAATAATTAGCGTAAACTTCTCTCACCATCCGCCAACGATCGCAGTAGGCAAGACTAACTCCGTTACACCGGATTTTGTATTTCCAGGCTCAGTCGGACCATTTAGTGAAACTTGGGTTTACTTGCATTTGTAATTTAAGATATGATACTTGTTTCTAAGATAAGATATGATACTGATTTCTAAGTGTAAGTTGTTCGCAGTTTACTATGAATTGAGATACGTCATAATTCCTTTTAATTATTCCAAACACGTTCAGAGAATGAGTCCTCAGACAGATAATAGAATCATAATAGAAACTATGAAAACTTAAACTATGTCTTGATGGCTGAAACAATGTATCAATGCAAGTACTGGATATTTTCCAATAAAGATAGTAAGTCTTACCGTTAAAGACATATCTGACCTCTTGAAATTATTCCAAACTATATTTATTGGATCATACTTGTGTATCTTCCTGTAGATTAAATTTTCCTTGAAAGACAAAACATACGTTTAAATATCAGTGATATAACGACATGTATTGACATGTATTCAATGCAATAGTGTAAGCCGTCGACACGTGAAGGTGTTCTCTAATAAATATTCAAATTTGCAAATAGTGAACTCAAACCTCACGTCACGCCATTGCGGCCTACATGATTCATAACATTCAGTGAGTTGGTTGCCAAGTCAGGTTGTTTTTCAGATGGCTGCCATCAATAATTGATTTGATATTCCTCTCCGCAACGGCTGCTGTTCCAAGAATGTAGTTGTCAAGCATCTTTTAAACTTCGATAAACAGAAGAGGTTTTTAATGGAGTTACTAGATATCATAAAAAGCTTCACATTTAAGTGGTCGGAGTGACACGGTGCTACCCTTCATCTGTGTTTTTTTACGCCAGATGAAACACAAAGTTTGTGTAAATGCAGAAATTTCTCAGTGTGTACATGCAGTTCGTGTTTTCTATAAACCATATTGTAGTTCTACGAACAAATTTGCAGTTTTTTATATGCAAATTGTGTTCCTTATTTTTCCCTGGCTCTTTCAAATAAAATGTTAATCGGTTTAATTTTTAATTGTAATCGTTACATGGTAAAAAAATCACCATCGTATTGTAGTACTCAGCTCGTTTGCTTTCTGAAACTAACATCTGAATATCATCGTACAAGCCCTTCTGACTATCTATTACGTCCAATTTACGGAAAAACCAATTGTCGGAAAAACTCCGCAATACAACTATTATTTTTCTATATCCAAACATTACTAATGGGCACTTTTCACAAACTATTTACAACACAAGACCCCGGACGAGACATGATGGAGGGGCTACCCTACGTGTGCCCTTTGGAGTTCATCTTCGTCCGATTTCGTCCAGGTCTCCTACGAAATTGCTCGGCTCGGATTCTGCCCAAACGACACTTGATGCCGGAAGCGCGGGGTCGGATGTGAGCAGAGTGGAGTGCGGATTGTCATTGATTCGTTAGTCTGGATGCGGTTGGGTGCGTTTGGGTATCGCGTTAGTAATGAGTATGGTTATAGAAACTCACACTGAAACCATTTCTTCGTCTTTATCCGATTTTTATGCAGTTTTTATTGAAACTATTTAGTGTGTCGGAAGCGTCAACTGCCCTGGTCAGTGAGGTGGGCGTGTAAAGGGAGAGGATTAGACAAGGAAAGATCGATCGTGCGCTGTCCTTGGCCTGTCACTGACAGTAGTGACCCGGCATGCGCTGGTCACTACAGTAAAGCCACAAAGCAGCCGGACGCTAGAATTCTCGAGTCAGCGGCTGAACTCGTCATGGCTATTACGCTAGCGAGGAAAATGCGCTATCGTCGGGACTGGAGCGCTAGGACCTCCTCGTCGGTTACGCAGCAGTGGCTATCAGGAGCATTACCTTCTCCTACCCCTAAAATACGCACACGTTGAAATCGTTTTCACGTCGCAACCGAGGTGCGCATGTGTGAGAGGCGCTGCAGCGGGCGCTATGCTGGATGCGCCCTGCTCCAGAGCGACCGCGACGTGCCGGCCTGCTCGCGCGCCGTGCATTGCATCGCGGTTGGGCGTTCGTTGCGCCGCCGGCCGCAGCGTGACCCAGGGCGAGGGACGTGGCGGCGGGGCGGAGCGGGGCGGTGTGGGGAGGGGAGGGAATGGGCAGGTTGAGGAGAGCGATGATCCGATCTATAGCGGAGAGCTTAGTTCGTTGTGATGATTATATAAATAAGAAACACATATATCTGCCTCTATCTTGCAAGCTTCGAAAGTAAACAAGGTTCCAGTAGTTGCAATCCGATGAATTCGGCCGTGCCGTTTTAAAATCGACTGCGAGACCGATTAAAGGTTAACTAGCGGAACGACGCAAGTGAGCTGATAATGTCGCCAGATCTAGTTAAATAGCGATACGTGCGGACGCGGCGGGGAGCGTTCAGTGGCAAGTCGTACGCCGCATATGGACGGCCCGGTTGGCAAGGGAAAGCGTGAAACCCCTTACGTCGTCGTCTCGTGCGCGCCCCGAAGGCAAAACGAGAAGCCCGCACGGCGGCTTACGCGCGAAATCGGCGCGACTCGGAGCAGGACATGAGAAGCTGAGAGACAGGAATTGGCCGTGGTGGCGGCGTAGCTCAACAAGCAGTTAAAACTATCATGGGGGAGGGGAAACCCAAAACGATTCAGTTGGTCATGAGAAGAAGAACTATTCGCTGAAGATGGATAGGTGGTTCCCAACTGAGTCATGCCGTTCTCAAAAAGTCCTGGGGTCGATTCATTCTGGGGCACGACGATGCTAAGTCGAGTCCTCGAGGGTTGGAGTGCATCATCTAGTGTTTCGACATTCCCGTGATTTCTGATCAATAACAAGGAAGCTGGACGTAGACATACGGCCGACGGCGCAATCTTTCTCTCCATTCTTCTATCTATCTAAACAGCAAGTGCAGGAAGTCATGAGATTATTACGCAGGAGACGGTGTGGATCTGAGGGAAAGCCGATCCTACAGGAGTTGCGCGATCAACAGCTGTAAAAAAGCACTTCCAAGAGTATATGCACTATACTACGAGACATACCAAAAGTTGATAAACGTGAGGAAATGTAGAAAAACGAGAATCATTTGAAAATGGATTAGTGTTTGGACATATACAGGACACAGGGAAAGAAAAATGAATCGAGTCCTCAACTGGCAAAATCAGCGAAATGCAAGTTGAATGTAGGCGCTCGCCTTGCTCTTAAAATCCGGCAGTGCGGAGGAGTATAAAACGGTAAGACCGACCTTTCTCTTGCCACACGAGCCAATTCATCTATACAGCCTCGTAAGCTCCATTGAGACGAATTGGTTGAGTTGTTTCGTCGTCTGGGATCATACGTGAGCGCTTTTTTATGCTGTGGTAGACACATACATAAACTTCGGAAGCATATATATGGCAGTGGAATACACGTCTCTAGGCGCATCATACCTCTAGTCTTTACTTCCATTATAAGAAAAATAGCTGACAGAAAAGAACTGAGGCTTGATGCAAAAAAAGACAAATTTTTGCAAAAATTAGCAAGTAATTACTGCATGTGATCAGAACCCGATTGTGAAGGTCTTTAATATAACAGAATTGATACGGGTGCCAAAACGCCGGTCATCTTTCTTCGTCCGTCAGTCGTCCTACTAAAAACAAACGATTAAACTATTGTAGATGTTTCCAAATGAATATTTCCCGTACAAGCTTCCATTCTGAAACACGCGCTATTTTTTTAATAGAAAATGATGTTTGAAAACAGGGCAGTCATGTGCTACTGGACTATACCAATTGATGATGCTTAAACCGCGTATGCAGCGCGTAATCATAAACGGTCGCTACGACGGTTGGTGTGTTGGGGGGGAGCCGCACAGCAGCCTGTCGACGGCCCGAATATGCGCCCCGCGGCGGGGATTGAGCCAAGCATCCAATAGCGCAGCACGGTGCGCACCCGTTCCTGCCCGCCGCCCACCACCGACCCGCCGCGGCCGCACCAACCCGCCGCAGTCCGCCCGTCCGTAGCCCCTTCCCCGCTGTGCGATCGCCCTGCCCGGCACGCTGCCCCGCCCCCTCCGCCCGCTCCGCTCGCGCCCGCAGCACCACCCCACGCCCGCACAGCCACTCCCCCCACCTGCCACCGCGACCGCCCCCCCACATCCCCAGAAACCGTCCCGCCCGTATGGCCGCTTCGCCAAACCCCTCTCCGCCTCTAACAAGACCCACCCGCCTGCCGCGCATGCCGTGCCAGCCCACCCGCACCCCCGCGCACCGCCCAGCCACGCCCAGTCCGCTCGCCAGCCCCCTTACCCGACGCTTGCCCTCAGCTCCTCCTCTGCCATTTCGCCACGCCTCGTCCATCCCTTTCCTACTCCGAACCCAATCG